>SJYT01074753.1:291078-314337 GCA_006410635.1 Cephalophus harveyi | reverse complement strand
TGTTTTTGCTTTGGCTCCATCCCTTCATTCTTTCTGGAGTTATTTCTCCACTGATCTCCAGTAGCATATCGGGCACCTACTGACCTGGGGAGTTCCTCTTTCAGTATCCTATCATTTTGCCTTTTCATACTGTTCATGGGGTTCTCAAGGCAAGAATACTGAAGTGGTTTGCCATTCTCTTCTCCAGTGGACCACATTCTGTCATACCTCTCCACCATGACCCGCCCATCTTGGGTTGCCCCACGGGCATGACTTAGTTTCATTGAGTTAGACAAGGCTGTGGTCCTAGTGAGATTAGATTGACTAGTTTTCTGTGAGTATGGTTTCAGTGTGTCTGCCCTCTGATGCCCTCTTGTAACACCTACCATCTTACTTGGGTTTCTCTTACCTTGGGCATGGGGTATCTCTTCACGGCTGCTCCAGCAAAGCATAGCCGCTGCTCCTTACCTTGGATGAGGGGTATCTCCTCACCGCCGCCCTTCCTGACCTTCAACCTGGGATGGCTCCTCTAGGCCCTCCTTGGATGTGGGGTGGCTCCTCCCGGCCACCGCCCCTGGCCTTGGGCTCCAGGTGGCTCCTCTCGGCCGCTGCCCCTGACCTCAGACGTAGGGTAGCTCCTCTCAGGTGCCATCTCTGGCCTTGGATGCACGGTAGCTCCTCTCAGACGTCGCCCCTGACCTTGGACACAGGGTAGCTCCTCTCTGCCGCAGCCGCCTGCGCTTAGTGATGGTAGAGCCATGTAATCAGGAAATAAGAGAGCATGCAGATCAAATCCAACCATTAACAATCTCCCAGGAACCATTAGACATATCAGTCATTGCCAGTTATACCTACAGCCCCAGCAAAAGCAAGATATCCATCCATTTGACCTGTGAAAGGAATAGTCCCTTAATTACCACTAAAGTTTGGTTTAAGGGCAAAGATCTGTCTTCTGGCCCATCCTTGTCATGGACTACCATATTGCCTGGCCATAATAAATGTTTACCCAAACAGACCTGTTCTAGAAATCTGAATAATGAAATACAGAAAAAGCAGATCATTTGGTAGCCAGAGAAGATACTGGGTGTATACAGTGTCTTCATATGGACTTCATATGGTGTCTTCAAATTAAAGAAGCTTCCCAGGTGACTCAGGGGTAAAAAAATTCACCTGCCAATACAGGAGACATGCCGGAGACCCAAGTTGGATCCCTGGGATGGGAAGATCCCCTGGAGGAGGAAATGGCAACCTACTCCAGTCTTCTTGCTGTAGAATCCCATGGACAGAGGAGACTGGTAGGCTACAGTCCATGGGTTGCAAAGAGTTGGACACAACTGAGCAACTGAGCATGTGCAGCACACACACACACACACACACACAAACACACACACACACACTTCATATTAAAGTTGGGCACCCAAAGCAAAATTAACAGATCCCTCTTTTGAGGATCCCAGACTTGTGCTAGACTCCAAGTCATTTCCCAGTTCCTGTTCCATTTTCTAAAGCACTTCTACTATGACCTCGGTACTTGAGTTTCTGAGACACTGTTTTTCCAAACACTATATGTGTTGTTTGAAACTTTACATTAAAACTTTTAAAATTATTGGAATAGATGATGCTTTAGTCTTTACAACCAAAAGAGCTGAATAAAACTGCACAATTATTTTATTACATACTACTAAATTCTGTTTAGTACAATAAATAAAGTCTATTGACTAGATGAGTAAGCTATTTCATTATGATGCTGCTGCTGCTGCTGCTGCTAAGTCACTTTAGTCGTGTCCGACTCTACATATACTATATGCTACTAAATTCTGCTATGTCAAATAAGACTGAAATTCATACAGATTTGGCACCTGGTCTGCTTCTCTCAAGGCCTAATTTATAATTGCCACAATATACTGCCTGTCATTCTTTTGGCTAATCAGACTGGTTCAATGATAATCATTGAGAATCTTAAGAATTCAGTAGGACATACCAGGAAGAAACATCTAGTACCATGCTTTATCTATCAGCCTAAAGATCACTTTTTTCTAAAGCCAATTCCATATTCTCTGGGAGCAAATTTTGGGCATTTGGTTTCACTCTGTCTATATCTGCTATACTAATAAGAAGCTGGATTTTTTTCAATTGCGGTGAAACTATATATAAAAATATGTCTACTGATTATTTATGAAAGTAATAAATATTCTCACAGTAGGGCAAGCAAGCTTCTCTTTAGAGAAATTTTTGGTCAATAAAGTTGAGTCTAAGGGTTTCCAACTTCCGCAAGGCTTTCAGCCCTGTAAATTTCATTTCCATCAATAACAATGAGTTCTGCATGTCTTAGGAAAGGACAAAACACTTGGTTCTTATATTCTGACTCTCCATCCCCCTACTGCATCTAGCTCTTCTGACACTCATCGGAACCTTCTTCACATGTTTTAATTTAATGTTAACATGTCCCTTATTGGCTCATTAACTGCCATCCAGTGCAGGTTAAACCCCGTAAGAGGTCTCCAGTTGCTTTACAAGGATGATGAGCAATTCTCACCCTGCACTACAGCCAACAAAAATGTTGGGCCTTTTTACAAGCAGCAGAAGTCCCAGAACACCCCACGGTTCCATGGCATAATATATGCAAAAAGTAATAAAAAGTTTTGCGACTCTGCAAAAGCCAGCCGATCTCAGTAATGCCCCCAGGCAAGTAAACCTGGTGTGTCCTCACTCAGCCTCATGCCTTGACAATATTAACCGATGGCACTTAGACTCACGTGCTATTTCAGATAACTGCTTGCACCAGGCCCTACATGAGTGCATTTATATCTAATTGGTACCTTATATAAGAAAGCAGGATAATTTTGTATTTGAAACATGAAAGCTAAGCTATTTTAATGAACGGGATGTTTTTTAATACCCTTAGCAAACACACATTCTACCTCCCAATGGGAAAGAAACAGGACTTTTTGCTTATAGATGTTCAACTGGATATTAGCTTCTGGTAGTTGTCTTCCATCCAATCTAAGTGTTCCTTAAGAAACTTCCCCTATGGGCTTCTCTGGTGGCTCAGTGGTAAAGAATCTGCCTGCCAATGCAGAAGACATGGGTTCGATCCCTGGACCAGGAAGCTCCCACATGTCACAGAGCAACTAAGCCCATGGCCACAACTACTGAGCCTGTGCTCTACAGCTGCAAGTACAGAGCCCACGTGCCACAACTGCTAAAGCCCTTGCACCCTAGAGAGCATGCTCTGCAAGAAGAGAAGCCACTGCAATGAGAAGCCCTCACACCCAGTGAGTAGCCCCCACGCCCCACAGCTAGAGAAAAGCCTGCCCAGCAACGAAGACCAAGCACGGCCAAATATAAACAATCACTTTAAAAGCTTTCCCTACTCCCTGAACATCTGATCAGTGGACACAGGACTATTATCAAAAAGTGGGGAAATCTTTTCAAAGGTTACCATTTCATTATATACCCCTTTAGATGGTCAATACTTACGCCGAACAGGAGGTGCTGGCTGTGGTAAGCCCTCCAAAATAAAGTGGAGAACTGGAAGTGGGGAAACATGATCCAAGTAAAAGAAGGAGAAATTCACCCACTAAGGAGAATTTATAACAGTCACTCACTTTTTACTGAAATTTTAATGCTTGCATAAATTTCCTTAATAGGCAAATTTGCTCAGGTTGAGGGTCAAACCATGAACATCTTGTTCTAGACATTCATCCCTAAAATGTCATGAAATACCCAGAAGGGAAAGTCTTTGTCTTTTATCAAACATTCATCATTTTACTTTTGCATTTGTTTAACTCTATATGCATGTGAAAGTGAAAGTGAAGTTGCTCAGTCATGTCCGACTCTGTGATCCCATGGACTGTAGTCTACCAGGCTTCTCTGTCCATGGGATTTTCCAGGCAACAGTACTGGAGTGGGTTGCCATTTCCTTCTCCAGGGGATCTTCCTGACCCAGGGATCAAACCCAGGTCTCCTGCATTGCAGGCAGACGTTTTATCCTCTGAGCCACCAGGGAAGTCCTATGCATGTAATAGGAATATATTTGTGTGTGTGTGTGTGTATATATATAGTGTATATGTATATACATAGTATATGTGTATATCATACAATATATTATTTATGTTTTGATATATACATAATATATGGATATATGACATTTGTTATGTATACTGCTAAGTCACATCAGTCATGTCTGACTCTGTGTGACCCCATAGACAGCAGCCCACCAGGCTCCTCCATCCCTGGGATTCTCCAGGCAAGAACACTGGAGTGGGTTTCCATTTCCTTCTCCAATGCATGAAAGTGGAAACATAATATTTATTACTGACATACTATATATACATATGTATTGTTTCCTAATACAGTTTTTTCTTCACTGAACTCTGAGGTAATCACCATCCAAAATATAATTACTCACAGATTCTGTTTAGTTTCCTAAGACTTCTTGATCCTACAAACATGAATCTGGTCCAGAAAACTACACTGCTTGGATGTCTTCATGAAACATTGACGGAATTTCAAAAGAAATTCTGTTTCTTCAGAAAAAGAAGGATGTGATATCCATGAGGTCTTTGTGAGAAGGTAAAAAGATCCAAGTGATTCACAGCTATCCTTACTGCCTGCAGGTAAAATGGCATATCTCTCTAAAATATTGAAGCTGTAATTTCCATATTCCTAAACCACATAGATATTCACTGAGGTCTAGGGAGCTCAGTCATTCATCTGATTATATGTTCTGTTGTCATCCAGATACATTTATGTTAGTGAATCCAGAAGTTTTAAATATTTCCTAATGGCTTCGATTGAATGATTTCATCCAGGCACGCTGCCTCTTCTTTTTAATTCTAAGGCTTCACTGTGAGTATTCCGATACCAGGGGAAAAAAATGTTTTTTTAATCTTACCCTAAAAATTACTTAAAGTTAAGATTTTCATAGTAACAGTATCTTAGTAGTTATAGACCACCTTTCCTTTCTTGGAAATAAAGCAAAAAAACACGTGTAAAGATCATGTTCACCCACTGCAGAAAGTACCACCTTCCTCCCTGAAAAAATGCCACCGCTAAGCTGCCAACAGTATTCCCCACAATCCCTTTGGCTTTTCCTCCAGAACTTCTTTCAAACTCTTACCACAGTTGAACTTGACGTTATGGAGATCAGGCTCTAGGAGGATGTGACTATTAAAAACTGGAGATATTAATTTTAAAAAGCATTAAATGTATATAGATAAAACTATTAACTTTCTTGACTTCATTTGCATATTCATTATTCACTAATATATTAACTAGCATGTAAATAATCTATATTTTGTTAACTGCATCATTAATAGCATCATCTATTTAGAGCAGCACTATCTAATACAAACTTAATATGACCCACCGACATCTGTAAATTAAATGTTTTCATTTCATATTCAAAAAGTGAAAATTGAAATTTAATACTATTTTGCTTCACCCAGTATGTCCAAAATAGTAACGTTTCAACATGCGATCAATATTTTAAAATTATTAATGAGATATTTTATGGTCTTCTTTACAATTCACAGTATATTTTACACTTGCGGCATATCTCATTTTATAGATACTGAATTTTCAGGCCTCAGGAGCCCCAGGTGGGTAGATGGTGCAGGTCTAAAGGATGCTGGATTTTAAAAGAGCTGCACAAGCCCTGTATGCCCACTACCAGCTCCCTCAGCTTTCCACTGGGGGCCAGTACAAGTTAGCACTTCAAATTAGCCCACCTTTTACATCTACCGGGCTTCCCTGGTGGCTCAGAGGTTAAAGCATCTGCCCGCAATGCGGGGGACCTGGGTTCAATCCCTGGGTCAGGAAGATCCCCTGGAGAAGGAAATAGCAGTCCACTCCAGTATTCTTGCCTGGAGAATCCCATGGATGGAGGAGCCTGGTGGGCTACAGTCCATGGGGTCACAAAGAGTCAGACATGACTGAGCGACTTCACTTTCACTTTCACTTTACATCCGCCATGCTGTGTCTTTAGAGATTTGAAACTGGAGTCCAAAGTTTAAATCGCTTTTCATTGGTATTAGTTGTACCATGTTAAGAAAATAAACTCAATGATGATTAATGTACTATTTCCCTATTGCTACTTTAACAAATTACCACAAACTTAGTGGCTTAAAACAATATAAATCTACTCTCTTACAATTCAGTAGATCAGAAGTCTAAAAATGGGTTGGCAAGGCTGCATTCTTTCTGAAGTCTCCAGGGGAGAATCCATTTCCAGCTTCTAAGGCTCACCTGTGTTCCTTGACTTGTTGACATCCTCCATTTAAATTTTTTTTTTTCTTTTTGCCCCACTGCTGGGCATGTAGAATCTTAGTTCCCCAACCAAGGATTGAATCCGCCCCTCCTGCATTGGAAGCGTGGAGTCTTAACCACTGGGCCATCAGGGAAGTCCCTGTCCTCCATTTTCAAAACCAGCATCTTCAAATCTTTCTCTCAATCTGCTGCATCCATCACCACATTTCCTATGCCTACTCTGACTCTGACCCCTCCCTCTTAGAAGGAACTTTTGACTATTTTGAACGCACTTGCATAATGTAAGATAATCTCCTAGTAGGAAGAACACTAATTTAATCACCTATGTAAAGAATTGATGCTTTTGAACTGTGGTGTTGGAGAAGACTCTTGAGAGTCCCTTGGAATGCGAGGAGATCCAACCAGTCCATCCTAAACGAAATCAGTCCTAAATATTCACTGGAAGGACTGATACTGAAGCTGAATCTCCTATACTTTGGCCACCTGATGCAAAGAACTGACTCATTGGAAAAGACCCGATGCTGGGAAACATTGAAGGCGGGAGGAAAAGGGGATGACAGAGGATGAGATGGTTGGATGGCATCACGGACACAATGGACATGAGTTTGAGTAGGCTCTGGGAGTTGGTTAGGCACCAGGAAGCCTGGCGTGTTGCAGTCCATGGGGTCACAAAGAGTCAGACATGACTGAATTGAGCTGAAAGTCCCCTTTTGCCAGGTAAGGTAAATTTTCACAGATTCTGGGAAGTAGAATGTGAATGGGCTTCCCTTGTAGCTCAGTTGGTAAAGAATCTGCCTGCAATGCAGGAATCTGCCTTCAATGCATGAGACCCGGGTTTGATTTGTGGGTTGGGAGGATCCCCTGGAGCAGGAAATGGTAACCCACTCCAGTATTCTTGCCTGGGAAAATCCCATGGACAGAGAAGCCTGGTGGGCTAAAGTCCAAAAGGTCATAAGAGTTAGACACGACTTAGAGACTAAATCACCAACCACAGAACGTGGACATCTTTGGGGGACCATTATCCTGTCCACCATGATTAAATATGTGCAACTTAGGTCTACAGGTAAAATTCTGTCACAACACATTTAGTTATGACATCCATCTACATGGGCTTCCCGGGTGGCTTAGCAGTAAAGAATCTTCATGGAATGCAAGAGATGCAGGGTTCAGGAAGATCCCCTGGGGGAGGAAATAGCAATCCACTCCAGTATTCCTGCCTGCAGAATCCCATGGACTAAGAAACCTTGTAGTGGGCTATAGTCCGCAGAGTCTCAAAGAGGTGGACATGACAGAAGCGACTCATAGATCTACATGTGACAAAAACTAGCTAGGTCCTAGATGAATCCTTACTGTTTCAAGCAATACCTCAAAAGCATAAATACATAGTACAACAAATGTTAGAAACGTGCTCAGCATTTGTTTTTAATAAGGATTTGGCAGTCTAGAAGTAATTTAAGCTGGAAGCTTGTACTTTTTGATCACCTTCACCCAATTTAAAAGGTACAAAAGGTCAAAAGGTGCAGGCTTCCACTTTAAATTACCTCTAAAAACTGCCAAATCCTACTTATTAAAAACATTATACAGAGTGAAGTAAGTCGGAAAGAGAAAGATACATATTGTATATTAAGACATATACATGAAATCTAGAAAGATGGTACCAATGCATCTATTTGCAAGGCAGCAGTGGAGAAACAGACATAGAGAACAGACTTATGGACACAGGGGAGAGGGGAGGAGAGGGTGAGATGTATGCAGAGAGTAACATGGAAACTTACATTCAGTTCAGTTCAGTTGCTCAGTCGTGTCCGACTCTTTGCGACCCCATGAATCGCAGCACGCCAGGCCTCCCTGTTCATTACCATCTCTCAGAGTTCACTCAGACTCACGTCCATCGAGTCCGTGATGCCATCCAGCCATCTCATCCTCTGTCGTCCCCTTCTCCTCCTGCCCCAGTCCCTTCCAGCATCAGAGTCTTTTCCAACGAGTCAACTCTTCACATGAGATGGCCAAAGTACTGGAGTTTCAGCTTTAGCATCATTCCTTTCAAAGAAATCCCAGGGTTGATCTCCTTCAGAATGGACTGGTTGGATCTCCTTGCAGTCCAAGGGACTCTCAAGAGTCTTCTCCAACACCACAGTTCAAAAGCATCAATTCTTCAGCGCTCAGCCTTCTTCACAGTCCAACTCTCACATCCATACATGACCACAGGAAAAATCATAAACTTACATTACTGTATGTAAAATAGCCAATGGGAATTTGCTGTATGACTCAGGGAATAGGGGCTCTGTATCAACCTAGAGGGGTGGTGGGATGGGGGAGGAGATGGGAGGGAGGTTCAAAAGGGAGGAGATATATGTATACCTATGGCCGACTCATGTTGAGGTTTGACAGAAAACAACAAAATTCTGTAAAGCAATTATCCTTCAATTAAAAAATAAATTAATAGCAACCCACTCCAGTATTCTTGCCTATGCAATCCCATGGACAGAGGAGCCTGGTGGGCTATAGTCTATGGGATCGCAAAGAGTTGGACACAACTAAGCAACTAACACTTTGACTTTTGAATAGTTTTCACAAAACAGCGGGGTCCCAGATCCTTCTAGTGGCAACAAGGTAGTCATGTCCAAAGAACATTTTCTCTCTCTTTTTTTTTTTTGGCTGCACCGTGTGGCTTTTGGAGTCTTAGTTTCCTGACCAGGTACTGAACCCAGGCCCTAGGCAATGAAAACACAGAATCCCAACCACTGGACTGCCACGGAATTCCTCCAGTGAACATTTTCATGGTGCGGATTCAACTATATGCACACTCAGCAAAAAAAAGAACGTTAACAATTTTAATAGTGCATACCATTTTGCTTTCTGTTTTTCAGTTGTTTAGATGTATGTTCTATGTGTATTAGGTAAGTGGTACAGGAAAGTTTGTGTTTCTGCATCCTGATTTCAGTTCCCGTGTGCCTGTCATGATGCAGGCATCTCATCTTCCTGCTTGTGATTCTAGTGTCTGAAGACAGGTGTTGTCCATACAAATGGCCCTTTCAAAGCCAGTCACAGAATTCATCTGGTGTTTAACTGGAAAAAAAAAACAAACCAACCCTCACTCTCTTCCACTGTTCTGGAAAAACTGCCTGTGTTAGACTTACTGACAGATGATGTCTGGGTCTTGGTCACAACCCATGGCTGATGGAATCTGAAAGGTAATTTTAACATTGGGCTAGTCCATCAGTCAGGAAAGCAAACCACTCTAGATATCTCAAAGGATTTAAAATGGGGATTTAGGTTATGAAATTGTTCATTGGATGAAGGGGCAAATGGGAGAGGCTGAACTGCCCAGCGATGGGGATTTGAGGGGAAGCAGTTACAGCCCCCGAGCAGCTCAGATGCACACGCCCTGGTGCTGACTTTGCAGACTCTGGGCTGTCTGCTCCTGCAGGAGCCTGTGCACGTGTGTCTGCTTAGAACACAACGGCTTCCGCCTTGCTCCTACTGCCTTGCCTCCCACAAGTACCTCCCATGGGCGGCCCCTTAGCAGAACCCTGCTGGCAAAGGAAATCAAGTCCCCAGGCTTCTAGCCTCTTCTGTACAGGGGGGAGCATAGAAAAGGAGGTGTAAATGAACAACATCTCATGCCGTGATGTCCCCCTCTGGGCCAAGATGCAACAATCCCTCTCCTGAGTATTCTCTGATGTTGTTCACATACCACCATGATGTGCGACGTTGGTTAATGTCCACAAAGCTAGACATTCTCCCAAACTTGCCATCATGGGAGAAGAAAGAATACAGAGAACGAGTTTTAGAAGTCCTCGGTCACCAGTATATCCCCAGACCTATCACGGTGTTGTGCACATAATAGACATTCAATAAATATTCAGGAGACAAATGAGGATTTTCTTTTCGACAAGTGTTTTGCCCTAGTCACCTCTTTCTGTCTAACAGACATACCAGTCTTCATGCTGATGGGAATATGAATTACATGTTCTTTCTGGGGACAAGGGCTTCCCTTGTGGCTCAGCTGGTAAAGAATCCGCCTGCAATGTGGGAAACCTGGGTTCGATCCCTGGGTTGGAAAGATCCCCTGGAGAAGGGAAAGGCTACCCACTCCAGTACTCTGGCCTGGAGAATTCCATGGACTGTATGGTCCATGGGGTTGCAAAGAATCAGACACGCTGAGCGACTTTCACTTCTGGAGGACAATCTGGTAGAATACATCAGAGCCTTCAGAATGTACATATTCTGAGTGTCTAAACAGGTCCTCTGGGGGCAGGATGCCTTGAGGGAGACCAAGAAAAGCCAGGTGGAATGTCCGCTGTGCAGCAGACAAAGAATGTGAACTAATGTGGGGGGCCAGGGCCGGTTCTGCTGTGTCCTCCAGAAACTCCAATGCCAGGCACAGTGTCTGGCATGGAATGCCACCCAAGACCACCTTTGCCCCCTAGGGAGTGGTGGGGCTGGAACGTTATACACCAAAGAAGGACAAGGAGGCACCTCTCTGACCCCTCCCTGCTGCAGGCGTCTGAAGCAACCCAGGAAGTCAGGGAGGGTCAGAAGGAGAGAAAGGATGAAGGAAGCAGAGTCAGAGTGGAGCGACACCAGAAGGCCAGGGTCCGCTGTGGCCGTCTTTGAAGATGAAGAGGCCACCAGCCAAGGAACACAGGCGGCCTCTAGGAACCAGGAAAGGTGAGGAAGTGAATTCTTCCCCAGCATGCCAAGGAGGAACACAGCCTTGATGACACCTTGATTTTAGAGACCCATGTCAGACTGCCGACCTGCAGAACTGTAGCGTAATAATTTGCGTCATTTAAAGCCACTAAGCTCGCAGCAATCTGTGATGGCATCAACAGGAAACTCCTGCCCTGCCAGCTCTCTCCCCTTTTCCAGAAACCCCAGCAGACTCAGAGGCACAGGCTCTCCATGCCAGGCTTCAAGACCACCAGTGCTCCCTGTGCTGACCCTGCCCCTCTGTGGGTAATCGGGAAGAGGTTCCAGTCAGCCCATGGGGAGTTCAGAGTTCTATCCCGGGCCCCAGGGGGGAACAGGCCTGCCAGCTGCTGCGTGTGGAAAAGAGCACTTGTGCTTTGGGGTCTGAAGGGCCTGAATCCAAATTCTGAATTTGCCCTTTACTAAGTGTGTAACTGTGGACAAGATACTTAACCTCTTGCTGCCTCAGTTTCCTTCTGTGTAAACTGGGGAGAGTGGTACATGGCTTAGAAGACTGTTTGATTAAACAAGTTCACACAGGTAAAGTGCTTAGAACAGTGACTGACACCTAATAATTATGCCCAAAAATGTGAAAAAAAAAATTAAAAATAAAAAGATAAAAACAAATGCCAGGCATTTAGGTTCTGGATGTAATCTACAACACGATGACTATAGCCAATCACACTATAGTGAATATTTGAAAGTCACTAGGAGAGTACTAAAAGTTCTCAATATAAGAAAAAAGTATGTGACTGTGAAGTGATCGACGTTAACTAGACTGATGGTGGTGATCATTTCTCAATACACACGTATATCAAAGCATTAAGTCATTTGTCTTAAACTTATACAATGTTATATGGCAATTATGTCTCAACAAAACCAGGAAAAAAGAAATAACTTATATTTATGCTCTGGCTGACCTGCCTCTTGAGAAACCTACATGCAGGTCAGGAAGCAACAATTAGAACTGGACATGGAACAACGGACTGGTTCCAAATAGGAAAAGGAGTACATCAAGGCTGTATATTGTCACCCTGCGTATTTAACTTCTATGAAGAGTACATCATGAGAAACGCTGGGCTGGAAGAAGCACAAGCTGGAATCAAGATTGCTGGGAGAAATATCAATAACCGCAGATGACACCACCCTTATGGCAGAAAGTGAAGAGGAACTAAAAAGCCTCTTGATGAAAGTGAAAGTGGAGAGTGAAAAAGTTGGCTTAAAGCTCAACATTCAGAAAACGAAGATCATGGCATCTGGTCCCATCGCTTCATGGGAAATAGATGGGGAAACTGGAAACAGTGTCAGACTTTATTTTTGGGGGCTCCAAAATCACTGAAGATGGTGATTACAGCCATGAAATTAAAAAATGCTTACTCCTTGGAAGAAATGTTATGACCAACGTAGATAGCATATTCAAAAGCAGAGACATTACTTTGCCAACAAAGGTCCATGTAGTCAAGGCTATGGTTTTTCCTGTGGTCATGTATGGATGTGAGAGTTGGACTGTCAAGAAAGCTGAGCACTGAAGAATTGATGCTTTTGAACTGTGGTGTTGGAGAAGACTCTTGAGAGTTCCTTGGACTGCAAGGAGATCCAACCAGTCCATTCTGAAGGAGATCAGCCCTGGGATTTCTTTGGAAGGAATGATGCTAAAGCTGAAGCTCCAGTACTTTGGCCACCTCATGTGAAGAGTTGACTCGTTGGAAAAGACTCTGATGCTGGGAGGGACTGGGGCAGGAGGAGAAGGGGACGACAGAGGATGAGATGGCTGGATGGCATCACTGACTCGATGGACGCGAGTCTGAGTGAACTCCGAGAGATGGTGATGAACAGGGAAGCCTGGCGTGCTGCGATTCATGGAGTCACAAAGAGTTGAACACGACTGAGCAACTGAACCGACTGAACATAAGGAAAGTCAAGATAATAGGTACCTGAATCAAGGCTAGAGAGAAAAATTCTGCACATCTGTATTACCTATTTTTAAGCTGCTTTTCCAAATTTGCCAGGGCAAATATTCACTCACACTCTCAATTAATTAGTGCCACTTCTAGCATAAGTGAACCATAAAAGTATATTTTCTCACAAGAATGTAATAAAGTTTCTGATTGGCATCGTGTTCTTTGATAAATTTATGCCACAAAGGAGGAAACATTTAAAATGAAATCAACAAATAGTTAATGAGAATAATAAGAGGAAGGCATAGAGTCCAACTGAGAATACTTCATAACTTAAACTATAAATTCAACTTTCTTAAGAATAACAGCTACTTAAAGAATTTCATTAGCAATTATACAGGCAAAATGATTTTACTCACAAACTGCTCATTGATCCCGCTGGAATGCAGTTCTCTGAAGGCTGTCTTTTCAGTTTAATCATCTTCTCAGATTCTGTTAATACACTAAAAGAGGCAGTAATTGAAATTATAAAACATGTGCTCCTGAACTGCCTGGAACACCATCTGAACACTCTGGTGCCAAGTATCTAGTCCTTGGGGGATATATTGGCAAGCTAAGGCTGCCATAACAAAATACCAGTGACTGAATGGCTTAAACAACATTTATTTCTCATAGTTCCAGAGAATGAAAGCCTGAGATCAGAGTGCCAGCCTGGTTAAGTTCCAGGGAGAGCTTTCTTCCTGACTTACAGATGGCTGGCTTCTCAGGAGGCTTCCAGGTAGCACTAGTGATAATCAACCTGCCTGCCAAAGCAGGAGATGGCAAGAGATGTGGTTCAGTCCCTGGATCAGGAAGATCCCCCGGAGGAAGGCATAGCAACCCACTCCAGTGTTCTTGCCTGGAGAATCCCATGGACAGAGGAGCCTGGTGGGCTATGGTCCATAGGGTCGCAAAGAGTTGGACATGACAGAAGCGACTTGGCAAGCACATACATCTTCTCTGGATATACTCACATGACAGGGAGAGAGTGGAAGACAGCAAACTCTCTGATGTCTCTTGTTCTGTTTAGTTGCTAAGTTGTGTCTGACTCTTTTATGACCCCATGGACTGTAGCCCACCAGGTTCCTCTGTCCATGGGATTTTCCAGGCAGGAATACTGGAGTGGGTTGCCATTTTTTTCTCCAGGGAATCTTCCTGACCCAGGGATCGAACTCACATCTCTTACATCACCTGAATTGGCAGGCAGGTTCTTTACCACTGAACCACCTGGGAAGCTGATGTCTCTTCTTATAAGGACATTAAACCCATCATGAAGGCCTGCCCTCTCATGACCTCCTCGGAACGTAATTACCTCCCAAAGTCCTCACCTCCAAATAGCATCGCATCAAGGGTTATGGTTTCTTTGTGAGAACTGTGGGGAGGTGAGGATGACACACTTCGGTCCACAGGCGGGCATATGCAAGATGCAGGCAAAGAGGAGTCTTGGAATGACAGTGTATGTTTCGGCAACACCGATCAAAGTCAGCCCTTTAGCCCTCCTCCAGCTCTCACGGCGACGTCTTCCACACCAGGATGAAGTAAATGCGATTACTGCCGAAAGCTCGTGTGTCTGCATCTCTAAACATGGTTTCAATGTGCTAAAGGGTGTTTAGGTGTTTAGGGTGTTTCCAAAGGGTGTTTTCTATCCAAAGGTGCAGCTTTATAGTTAAACAATTACATCTTGAAGTGAAGTAACAGAGAAGAACAAACCTGACTCCATATTACAGCTATTCCTTTAGCTCCAATCTTTGTGCTCTGTTGCCTGTGCTTAGTCCTGCTGTTCTGCAACTTTTGTAAAAAAAAAAAAAAAAAAAAGGGTGGGGGTTGCCTATAGCCTGAAATGTGCTGCTTAGCTGGCGCTAGTGGTAAAGAACCTGCCTGACAATGAAGGAGACTTAAGAGATGCAGGTTTGATCCCTGGGTCAGGAAAATCCCCTGCAGGAGGAAAAGGCAACCCACTCCAGTATTCTTGCCTGGAGCAGTCCATGAGCAGAGGAGCCTGGTGGGGTACAGTCCATAGAGTTGCAAAGAGTCAGTCACAAATGAAGAAACTTAGCAAACAGACTCCCATATCCTGAATTATATAGAACAGTCCATTCTCAAGGCTCTGACCTTTAAAGGTGCAACACTTTCCCATTCATATACAGATTAAATGTTGCAGAACAGAGAATAACATTTGCCTTGTTTATAGGAACGTTGTGACCAGACCTACCTGTGGACAGATGCAAAAGCAAAGAATTCTAGCACCTAAGAGTGTGCAACTTTATAAAAGAAGCCTGAATTCTAACTCAGGTAAGATGGTTCTTGGGTTCTAGTGTACCATCTTCTCAGATGGATGGCTTTCTGAGGAAAGTTGCTATTCCTTGAACTTGTCTCTAGATTTTTTTGGCTTGTTTTGTGGGAAGCGACAGAGAAGGTAATGGCACCCCACTCCAGTACTCTTGCCTGGAAAATCCCATGTACAGAGGAGCCTAGTAGGCTGCAGTCCATGGGGCCACGAAGAGTTGGACACGACTGAGTGACTTCACTTTCACTTTTCACTTCATGCACTGGAGAAGGAAATGGCAACCCACTCCAGTGTTCTTGCCTGGAGAATCCCAGGGACGCTGGAGCCTGGTAGGCTGCCATCTATGGGGTTGCACAGAGTCGGACACGACCGAAGCGACTTAGCAGCAGTAGCAGTAGCAGTGGGAAGTGAAAGAGATGGGAATACCAGACCACCTGACCTGCTTCTTGAGAAATCTGTAGGCAGGTCAGGAAGCAACAGTTAGAACTAAACATGGAACAACAGACTAATTCCAAATAGGAAAAAAAAAGTACGTCAAGACTGTATATTGTCATCCTGCTTATTTAACTTATATGCAGAGTACATCATGAGAAATGCTGGGCTGGAGGAAGCACAAGCTGGAATCAAGATTGCCAGGAGAAATATCAATAATCTCAGATATGCAGATGACACCACCCTTATGGCAGAAAGTGAAAAAGAACTAAAGAGCCTCTTGATGAAAGAGAAAGAGGAGGGTGAAAAAGTTGGCTTAAAGCTCAACATTCAGAAAACGAAGATCATGGCATCTGGTCCCATCACTTCATGGCAAATAGATGGGGAAACAGTGGAAACTGTGGCTGACTTTATTTGGGGGGGCTCTAAAATCACTGCAGATGGTGATTGCAGCCACAAAATTAAAAGACGCTTACTCCTTGGAAGGAAAGTTATGACCAACCTAGACAGCATATTGAAAAGCAGAGACATTATTTGTCCCCAAAGGTCTGTGTAGTGAAGGCTATGGTTTTTCCAGAAGTCATGTATGGATGTGAGAGTTGGACTATAAAGAAAGCTGAGTGCTGAAGAATTGATGCTTTTGAACTGTAGTGTTGGAGAAGACTTGAGAGTCCCTTGGACTGCAAGGCAATCCAACCAGTCCATACTAAAGGAGATCAGTCCTGGGTGTTCATTGGAAGGACTGATCTTGAAGCTGAAACTCCAATTCTTTGGCCACCTGATGCGAAGAGCTGACTCATTGGAAAAGACCCTGATGCTGGGAAAGATTGAGGCATGGAGGAGAAGGGAACGAGAGAGGATGAGATGGCTGGATGGCATGGACATGGATTTGGGTGGACTCCGGCAGTTGGTGATGGACAGGGAGGCCTGGTGCACTGCGGTTCTTGGGGTCACAAAGAGTTGGACACGATTGAGTGACTGAATTGAACTGATACAAGCTCGCTGCATGCTAAGCTGTCCATGGGATTCTCCAGGCAAGAATACTGGAGTGGGTTGCCATACCCTCCTCCAGGGGTTCTTCCCGATCCAGGGGTAGAACCCTTGTCTATTAGGTCTCCTGCACTGGCAGGTGGGTTCTTTACCCCTGGAGCCACCTGGGAAGCCCTGTGCGAGCTTGGGACTTGGTGAAAATGCCTGCAGAGACTGAGCTTTCTTGAACTGATAGCTCTACAGAGAAACCAAAAGCGAGGTAGGAATATGACTTTCTTACCAAACCTCACTTTTTAAAATATTCTTAATTTTCTTGAAACGGAAATGGATAGGATCAAGTTTCATAAGCCAGGGAAAAGATGCAGTTTATGATTCCTAAACTAAAATATCACTGTGCAGAAAAGAGAAGTAAATGATGAATATCCACAATGATCATTTTTATGAAAACTTAGTTTCTAGAAGATACTGAATTTTATTCAGGATTAGTCTTTTTTTTAAAAAAAGGAAAGGGTAGTTATTAATGGCAGAGATTAACTGGAAATGTTTATTTCTGTGCTTTATTCTGTATAAACACAATGTGAGTATGCTTTCTGTTATGAATTTCAGTAAAACATGATTTAAGACTACAGCAAGGGTGCCATTAAAATGTGAATATTAACTTTCCAATAATTTCTAGAAATTGAAATGGAATCTGTTTGGCACTAACATGACATTTTGACACCAATGAAAATATTTTATGTAGTTATGTAAGTGATAAAAATAAATGTTTTATAAAAACTTATCCAGAAAGACTTACAACTAGGAAAAACAGTCATAATTAACAAGATTTCATAAAGTACGCAGCAGCCAAAGACAACTTTTAGACCAGCTGAAAGTGATGAGGTCATTGCTGGTCCTAAGTTCATAAGATCTGAGCACCTGTAGAGATTCTTTTTAAAAGCACTTAAAAGAATTAATTTTCCAACCATGGACAGGCTGATGGTCTCCCTCTTTTATGTGACTCTGTATTGTGCCAAAGTAATGGAATTGAATGCACGCTTCAACTTTGCTAGCAGCCGTTCCTATGGTACAGAAGTAAACGTGTAAACCCTACCCGAACCAGCTGGAAAAAAAGATACGAATCTACTATTTCTGAATTATTACGGAGCCTAGATTTTCTTTCCAGGATAGAATGTGTCCAAAGCAACCAAATTTAAGAAGAGAGTTGTGAAATCATCCAGTAGATGAGTAACCATCTTGACAATTCAACTGGCTAACGCAAACAGAACTGTATTGGCAGGTAACCCACTGTTTACTGCACTGGTTATGCAGTATTGAATTCTTTTTAACATTTTTAACCAAGATTATTATAGTATGAGAATACTAACAACAGCAATGTCAGAAGGACAAAAACCAGTTTTGTCAAGCATACATGTGCTCAGTTGTGTCTGACTCTTTGTGACCCCATGGACTGTAGCTCACCAGACTCCTTTGTCCATGGGATTTTCCAGGCAAGAATACTGGAGTGGGTTGCCAATTCCTAAATTTACAAGGTATACTGAGGATTATTAAATCAATAATAATTATGATAATAGTAATATAACAGAAGGTGTTTCATTAACATGCTTATCTTTTGATTCTACATTTAACAGTGATTTTCATAAAAAATATTTAAAATTACACTTCTAAAGGTAACCAAATACATACACACACTTTATATACATATATATAGTTTCAGTTTGCTTTTTAAGCAGTTTTAGATTCACAGAAAATTGAATAGAAAGTACACAGTTTAAATATATGTAATGTATGAAACTGAAGCTGAAGCTCCAATACTTTAGCCGCCTGACGCCAAGAACTGACACTTTGGAAAAGACCCTGATGCTGGGAAAGACTGAAGGCAGGAGGAGAAGGGGATGACAGAGGATGAGATAGCTGGATGGCATCACCAACTCAACGGACATGAGTTTGAGCAAGCTCTGGGAGATGGTGAAGGACAGGGGAGCCTGGCATCCTGCAGTCAGTGGGGTCCCAAAGAGTCTGACACGACTGAGCTACTGAACAAAAACTAAATGTATGTGTATACATTACCACACTGCTGATCCAGTCTGGGTTGAATCCCAGGAAATTTCTGTAAAAGATCAGAAAAAGCTATGTGTAAGAAAATTAATTACAGTGATATTCATAATAGTGAAAACCTGGAGAAAACTAAATGTTTACCAATTGATATTTATCCATTCCAGATAGAAATTGTTTTATATTTTCAAAGAATAAAAAACTATATGGCAATTAAGAGGAATAAACTAATTAAAATCTTAGTTAATGTTGAGCGGAAGGAAATTTGAAGAAAAATATGTTCAACCTGTTACCAGTTATACAAATATTAAAACACATAAACTAGATGTTGTCTATGAATGCATGAATAAAGCTTAAAAATGGGTTAGATGAATAATGAATCCATGAAAAGAAGTTACTTTGGGTTGAGGATTACGAAATGGAACTGAAGGTGAGTACAGAAAGAACACCCAAGTCACTTGTAATATTTTAATTGACATATTTTAAAACTGTTTTAAGGAAACATGAGCAAATACTATTATTTGTCAATTCTGGGTGGTGGATATTCAAGGTTTTTAAAAATATTATCCAAGTACTTCGTATTTTTATTTCTCAAATTTAAAACATTAGATGTCAATGTTTTACTGAGAAAGAAATTTCCAAAAGTTGACTCAAAAAGACTGCAAATACCTGAATAGTTTAAAATCTATAGAAGATTCCCCCAAAACACCAGAGAATGCCCACTGAAAAAGGCACCAAGCCCAACTGGTCCTATAGGTAAGTTTTATATACTTCAGAAATAATGTCCTATGGAAACCTAACCCTGATACAAAACAGAACTAGTTCATTAGCAGTCCAAATTCAGCAGTGCATTTTAAAAATACTTTTTAAAATTTATTTATTTACTTGTGACTCACTAGGTCTTCATTGCAGTGCCTCGGCTTTCTGTGCAGTTGCAAGCAGTGGCTACTTTCTAGCTGTGATGCAAGGGGCTTCTCAATTCCCTGGTTTCTCTTGATGCAGATCAACCGCTCTAGAGCTCGGGCTCAGCAGTTGTGGTGCTTGGTGGGGAGGGTGGGTTGTAGTCCTCACACATGTGGAATTGTCCCAGAGCAGGGATTCAACACAAGGCAGTCTCAGCAGTGTATTAAATGAAAGAAAAATGCATCCTCTTGCATGAGTGAGGTTTATAAAAAGAGAACATTCATGATACATCATCAAGAAGGCAATTTTTGTAATATTACTAAAAAATGAAATAAGGGAAAAAAATCTTAATCTAAACGCTCAAGGCTGAACGTTCAACTGATGGAAAGAAAAAAAAAAATCGTTAAATTTGGTAACCATCCTATTATGGATTTTTTCGAATCCTTGCAAACTAGGAATAGAAGAAAACTTCTAAATATAGAGAGAAAACATTCTTAGTCAAAAACAACAAAGGCTGCCTCTACCCAGCGCTAGTCCATAAACTAAAATAAAATTTAATATTCGAAAGAAGAAAACAAACGTGAGTAGTTGCTGATTATACAAATGTCTAATTAGCAATGGAAAGACACCCGCGGACCAGCGCTATGGGAGGCTCCTCGCCACCCCTGGTGCCCCACCCCCACGCCCAGGCCCCCGCCCTTGCACGTACGCATGCGCAACTTGGGCGCACGCGCGCCGGCCAAAGGGAGGGGAAAAATGGCGGAGCCCAGCTTCCCAACGCCGCTGCACGGACATGTGGGCCGCGGCGCCTTCAGCGACGTGTACGAGCCCGCGGAGGACACTTTTCTGCTGCTGGACGCACTCGAAGCGGCGGCGGCCGAACTCACGGGGTGCGAGGAGGGCGAGGGTCCCCGCGGGAAAGGGCTCGGGAGTCCTGGAGAGGCGGCGGCGCGACCAAGGGAAGGACTCGCTGCCCTCCCCGCGAGGAGGCGGTGTCGGCCCGCTTGGGGACAGCTGACACCAGAATACTGTAACTGAGGGTTTTCCCGCGGATGCGCACAATCAGCGCGGCAGGGAGCTATCCGCTTTCTTCCCAAGGTGGTGTTTTGGTTTCAGGAGCTCCGTGCTTCCCCACCACTTCAGCATGTATCCATGTATCCTTTCCTATCAGCTGTTAATCTGAAGAGCCTAAAGAGTAGCGATATTATAACACGTTCAAAAACAAAACGTCCTGAGAACTTTGCCTCTCAATATTACCGTTTTCAGTAAATATCAGTATCCCATGGCATTATTGAATCTACGCAGTACATAAAAACATCCTCCAGCAATGGAAGGGCACCAAAAAGAAAAGAGGTTGTAAAATATTGGAGTAGGGGTATGTGTTTAAACCCACTGGATAGCATACTCATCTACCCAGCAAAAGCCTGGCCACGTGTGGTTACTGAGCACTTGAAATGTGACTAGCACTGAATTTTTTTTATGAATTTTTAATTTAATTGTAAAAAAATTTAAAGTTACATGCAGCTAGCTGCCTATAGAATATACCCTAGCTTATAATAAGTATTAAAATTGATTTGTTGAAGCACTCATTTAGATTTTAATATAAAAAGTGAATACTTACAGTGTCATTTTTTAGATGAAAGCAATTTGGGTAGTTAGATTTAATTAATTTCGGCTTCCTGGGTAGCTCAGCTGGTAAAGAATCCACCTGCAGTGCAAGATACCCCCGCTTTGATTCCTGGGTTGGGAAGTTCCCCTGGAGAAGAGATTGGTTACACACTATTCTTGGGCTTCCCTGGTGGTTCAGATAGTAAAGAATCCCCCTGCAAAGCGGGAGACCTGTACTCTATCCCTAGGTTGGGAAGATTCCCTGGAGGAGGGCATGGCAACCCACTTCAGTATTGCTTGCCTGGAGGATAACCATGGACAGAGCAGCCTGGTGGGCTACAGTCTGTGGGGTCCCAAAAAGTCCACACGACTAAGCACACAGCACACACAGATTTAGTTAAAGATCAAAAGTTGAAATGGGTTTTTTTCAGGGTGAAACAAACAGCTGTCAGGCTTAGAAGGTCCAAATTGTATTTGTTTCTCTTTCTTGGTCAGATTTTTCCGTGTATAAATTGCCCCAACTCTTATAAATCCAGTTTTTCATTGTAAGCATTGGAACTTTTGGATCTACTGGAATACAGAATGGAACAGTACTGTTTTATAACATATCTTTTAAGATTTTAAAGCACAAATTGCCTTGCTGTAAAAGGAACTGTTTTTATTTTAAAGTCTTGGGTATTTCTGATTATGGAATTCTAATTATTTATGAGGCCATGATAGTTATTTTCAAATAGAAGCCTCCTGGTAAGATTCAACAGACCTTCCTACAGCACAGTAAAGGCTTGTCAGATGTACAGAGTGGTTCCAGACATTAGAAACCCCTCAAGTCTGTTGTTTTTGAATATTTCATTTGGGAAGTTAGGTGCTAGTGAAGTCACTCAGTTGTATCTGACTCTTTGCTACCCCATGGAGTATAGCCCACCTGACTCCTCTGTCCATGAGATTTTCCAGGCAAGAATACTGGAGTGGATTGCCATTTTCTTCTCTAGGGGATCTTCCCAACCCAGGGATCAAACCCTCATCTCCTGCATTGTCAGGTGGATTCTTTACCACTGGGTCACCAGGGACGCCCATATACAAGATTATAGGGAAGGATAAGTCCAGTAGAATCAAGAATTTATGTATTTAATTGCATTCTTAAGAGTATTTTTAATATTCTAAGGTCAGATTGCTTGGGTGTTTTCCCAATTCAGAGTAGAGATGTATAAATACAGGATTTCTCTGCTGCTCTAAATTTATTATTAGTAGAAGGCGTGGGTCCTCTTGTCTTCCCCTGGGATATGCTGATGGATTCATGAGTTACTTCAAAATGAGAGAAACATCTTTTATAAATAAATGTTGTAATAATACCTTTTCATTTTTAGGAAACACCAACTAGGAGCTCCTTCTGGGAAAAGCTGATGTCTTCCATATTAATATTTCCAACCCTAAATTAACATCCCATTGTTTATGTAATGTTTTGTGAAAATCAAAAGCTATTATTTTACAGACTTCAATCACACACCCAAAATTTCAACAGTTTTGAACAGTAAATGAGCACTAAGTGATTGTTGGAAATTAGGTTATTTATAAATTTCTTTTATATTTCCATGTATATTCAGGTGAGGGATGATTCTGGGAAATAGACATTAAAAGTAGCATGAGTTATTTTCCATGATGTATATTTTAATACCACTGTGCTATATTTATTTTATTTTGTTTTTTTAGAGTGGAAATATGCCTCGAGGTTGGCTCAGGGTCTGGAGTGGTATCTGCATTCCTAGCCTCTGTGATCGGTCCTCAAGCTTTGTATATGTAAGTGTAAGTATACACATTCATCCACACCTTGGTCTAAGAGATTCACTGTGACTATGACTGCTTGAAAGAAACCATTTTTATAAGTGGATAATATGTATCTGATAGTGTCTATTTTAAGTGTACTGTGAGAGTCCCTTGGACTGCAAGGAGATCCAACCAGTCCATTCTAAAGGAGATCAGTCCTGGGTGTTCTTTGGAAGGAATGATGCTAAAGCTCAAACTCCAATACTTTGGTCACCTCATGCGAAGAGTTGACTCATTGGAAAAGACTCTGATGCTGGGAGGGATTGGGGGCAGGAGGAGAAG
>SJYT01074753.1:231052-290995 GCA_006410635.1 Cephalophus harveyi | reverse complement strand
ATGCGAAGAGTTGACTCATTGGAAAAGACTCTGATGCTGGGAGGGATTGGGGGCAGGAGGAGAAGGGGACGACAGAGGATGAGATAGCTGGATGGCATCATCGACTCGATGGACGTGAGTTTGAGTGAACTCTGGGAGTTGGTGATGGACAGGGAGGCCTGGCGTGCTGCGATTCATGGGGTCACAAAGAGTCGGACACGACTGAGCAACTAAATTGAACTGAGGGCTCTGATTACAATTTATGCCTCCCTAAAAGTGACAAATGCATGTTCAAAATTATCCCATTATACTGCATAATTATAGAAGCCACATAATAATTTTAAGTCATCTCTAAATTTGAATCATTTTTAGATAATTTATCAGAAAAAAATTGGAACATAATAAAATTTCTTTATAGAAGATTTGAGAATATAGAAAATATAAACAAGAAAATAAAAATCACCCATAAATTTTACCACACGTGGCCCAGCTGTTTCATTTCTTTCTTTACTTCCTATGTTTTTCATTTAATACTGTATGATGAGCATTTTCCTTTTAAATTTCATTTTTGGTAGCCCCATAGTATTTCTCCATTGGATTCATAATTTAATAAATTCCTTCAGGTATGTTTGCATGTAGCTATATCCTACTCTTGGACTTTACATCAATATAACAATTTTTTTCATTAGTATGACAAATCTGAATTGTTTTTCTATTCACCATTATTAAAGTATTTCAATTTTTTTCTAAATCTACTTTATATAAAAGGAGTGGGACATTCCTTAAATCTTTATCCATAGACATAGGGTATAGTTTATTCTTTTCTGTTTATAGGTGCACTGATGTCAACCCTGAGGCAGCAGTGTGTACCCTGGAGACTGCACGCTGTAACAAAGTCCACATTCAACCAATAATTACAGATTTGGTAAGCGGTTACTCTTTGCCCAGCAGTGTAATAATTAATTTTCTTTTCAGTTAAGTTAAGGTCAAGATGATTTATGTCAAAGAAACTTGAGTGACTAATTAATTAACTTTTAATCCAGTACAGTACAGTGCAGTTCATTCAGTCATGTCCGACTCTTTTAACCCACTAGACAGTCTAAAGTAAATTCTTAACTGATCAGTTCTGTTCAGTTCCATCACTCAGTCGTGTTCGACTCTTTGTGATCCCATGAACTGCAGCACGCCAGGCTTCCCTGTCCATCACCAACTCCCAGAGTTTACTCAAACTCATCTCCATTGAATCGGTGATACCATCCAGCCATCTCATTCTCTGTTGTCCCCTTCTCCTCCTGCCTTCAGTCTTTCCAAGCATCGGGGTCTTTTCCAGTGAATCAGCTCTTCGCATTAGGTGGCAAAGTATTGGAGTTTCAGTTTCAACATCAGTCCTTCCAATGAATATTCAGGACTGATTTCCCTTAGGATGGACTGATTAGATCTCCTTACAGTCCAAGGGACTTTCAAGCATCTTCTCCAACAACACAGTTCAAAAGCATCAGTTCTTCGGCACTCAGCTTTCTTTGTAGTACAACTCTCAAATCCATACGTGACTACTGGAAAAACCATAGCCTTGACTAGATGGACCTTTGTTGGCAAAGTAATGTCTCTGCTTTTTAATATGCTGTCTAGGTTGGTCATAACTTTCCTTCCAAGGAGTAAGCATCTTTTTATTTCATGGCTGCACTCATCATCTGCAGTGATTTTGGAGCCCAAAAGTGATTTGGGGCTCTTAAGCTAATATAATCCACCTTTTCCACAATCCAAAGGAAACTTCTGCTGGCTTGTACAGATCAGGTATCTTTCAGTCAAGAGTGAAGAAAATCCATCAAACTGGCTTTAATAAAAAGAGTGGATGGCTTCAGGCATGGCTGGCTTCAGGAACTCAAATGATGTTACAGGCATCTTTTTCTTAGCTCTAAACTTCTTTCTAGTAGCTCTCTGTTCCTCTGCAGTCTTTGGCTGCATGGTAGCAAGATGCTTGAATCTCCATATCTTATTTCTCAGCAACCCTCTAGGGAAAGAAACACTTTCTATTTTCAGTTACTATAGCAGAAACCCCAGACTGAGTACCATTTGTATCAACTTTTGTCATATGCCCATCTCTCAGTCTGTTACTGTCCCAAGGGAATTAGATATGCACGAGATTGACTTGAGCCTGAGTGATAGTCAACTCCCGCAGCTGGGTTGAAATAAACCGTACCCGTACCACTCCTGTTGAGAAGGAGTGGACATAGAGCTTCCTCACTGAAAGTCAAGGAGACATCATCAGAAGAAAGGCAGAACAGGCCCAAGGCAGGTAAAAACAACAGATGACAACTCCAGAACCATTATTTTAAGTTACACATCATACATTTCTCAATTCCAGTTTTTAGAATATTTTCGATTATACGAGTAAGATTTGGATAATTTTGAACCTTTTTTTACTTATAAATATTAATGACTTTTTATAAGCAAAAATCATGATAGTATGTACAAGGTGGGCCTAAGACATATAAAATGCTTTCATGTTGTTTGGCCTGTGTTACTCTTAGACTGATAAAGTTTTGAGGTTTTTCTTTTTTTTTAAACTCACAAATGATTTAAGGAATCAAGCCAAAGATCTAAGAAATTTTGTATCACTAGAAGTCGTTAGTGCTATTATTAAAAATTAGACTATCAAGAAAGGTACTCAGTTGATTTACATGAAATCAGTATGGTGATTTTGCTCTTGAAATTTTTTAATATGTCCATAATTAGTATTAAATATATGTGTTTTTTGGTATAACAATAAAACTTTAGAGATAGAAGAAATTCGGAATATCTATTTTTGTTAACAGGTAAGGGACATTTTTGAAAGTCACTAAACTAATACAGTGATAAATCCAGAGTTTATGCCCAGATTGTCTGAATCAAAATCTAGAGGTCTCACAGCTTTTTAAAGGTGGAAGTAAGTTCTAAAGCTGTCAGAATCCATTTTGTCAATAGTGAAAGTTGACCATAATACTCAGTGCTGACTTGTGGCAAAGAAAATAGAAAGAGGTAGGTATGAAGTGAAGTGAAAGTTGTTCAGTCATGTCCAACTCTTTGTGACCCTATGGACTATACAGTCCATGGAATTCTCTAGGCCAGAATACTGAAGTGGGTAGCCATTCTCTTCTCCGGGGGATCTTCCCAAGCCAGGGACTGAACCTAGGTCTCCCGCTTTATAGGCGGATTCTTTACCAGCTGAGCCACAAGGGAAGATCACTCTGCAAAACTTTATATTTACTTGTATTCAGAACACTAGATATAGATTATCACAACTATCAGAAACTATTATTTTGGATAATTGAGTTTGTTTACAAAGTTTGTATTTCCTTTTTAGCTTTAGAAGGAAGTCTTTTTCAAATGTGTCTTATGCACTTCCTTACATTCTTAAACTGAAGATAATTTTACTTTTTAGTGATTCAAGGTCATTAATATGAATATCAGTCATCATTCTGTACTGTGTGTGATGATGACAAGGCTTATTAGATTCTAAGTTTTTATTTTCTGCAGTGATTCTGAGTTTTTATTTTCTCTCCTCTTTGTCTTTTCACTTGCTTTATGTTGTCATATTTTACTGCTCCCCATAGATAGCACTTCCTCTCTCTTTTCATATGCTTTGTGCTAGAAATGCATGGATGTGTGCTCAGTCAATTCAGTTGTGTCCAACCCTGCGACCCTGTGGACTGTACCCTGCCAGGCTCCTCTGTCCGTGGGATTCTCCAGACAAGAATACTGGAATGGGTTGCCATGCCCTCCTCCCGGGGATCTTCCTGACCCAATGATTGAACCCACATCTCCTACATTGCAGGCAGATTCTTTTACTGCTGAGCCACCAGGGAAGCCCTTGTGCTAGAATATCAAGCAATTAATTTAGTTAGATTTGTATTTAAACTAAGAGTTTAACAGTTCTGAATAATTCTATAGAAAGTTGTATCAGTTCAAAGATTTATAAGATGGCAAACAACTTATGTTTTTAGTGTCTCTTCCCACTATTTTTAGTTCTTTTTTTCTTTGATATATAATTGTTTCAGCCAGTACATTTACAAGTTACTAAAGAAACAGAAAAGTACAGCCCCATCATCTGGTATTTTTGTCATTAATATATGTTTTCTGTCATCTTATAAAACATTTCCCTTAGTTGTAGAAAATAAGTATTTAAGTTAGCAGCTATAAATTTAAAGTTGTGTACAAATCTATGTAAAATATATGAGAGCTTGCCTCCTTATTTTATCTTCTAAAAGTGAGACTGGTTCCAAATAGGAAAAGGAGTCCGTCAAGGCTGTATATTGTCACCCTGCTTATTTAACTTATATGCAGAGTACATCATGAGAAACGCTGGACTGGAAGAAACACAAGCTGGAATCAAGATTGCCGGGAGAAATGTCAATAACCTCAGATATGCAGATGACACCACCCTTATGGCAGAAAGTAAAGAGGAGCTAAAAAGCCTCTTGATGAAAGTGAAAGAGGAGAGTGAAAAAGTTGGCTTCAAGCTCAACATTCAGAAAACGAAGATCATGGCATCTGGTCCCATCACTTCATGGGAAATAGATGGGGAAGCAGTGGAAACAGTGTCAGACTTTATTTTTTTGGGCTCCAGAATCACTGCAGATGGTGACTGCAGCCATGAAATTGAAAGACGCTTACTCCTTGGAAGAAAAGTTATGTCCAACCAGTGAAGAGTTGACTCATTGGAAAAGACTCTGATGCTGGGAGGGATTGGGGGCAGGAGGAGAAGGGGACGACCGAGGATGAGATGGCTGGATGGCATCACGGACTCGATGGACGTGAGTCTGAGTGAACTCTGGGAGATGGTAATGAACAGGGAGGCCTGGCGTGCTGAGATTCATGGGGTCACAAAGAGTCAGACACGACTGAGCCACTGAACAGAACTGAAAAGTGAGCCCAGAGTGTAGCTATTGAAGCTATTGAAGAGCAGAGTGTTCATTCTGATAAATAGCATATTTTCCTTGTTTATAGGTAAAACATGTTTTTTTTAAATCTGAATCAAAATACAAAAATATTTATCTCCATTTCTGTCTTAAATATGGGCTCTAACACACTTTTGTCTAAAACCGTGGGAGAATATATTTAAAGATTGATTGATTGATCCATCTATCCAACCATCTACTTATTTATTTCTGGGTCCAGCTTAAAATTCTGACTCTCTTGAACATTTTTTAGGTCAAAGGCTTGCTACCAAGATTGAAGGAAAGTGTTGATCTTCTTGTGTTTAATCCTCCTTATGTTGTGACTCCACCTGAAGAGGTAAGACGTACAACAAAATTTACTTACTAATATTTTCAGCTGTTTTCTATCTCAGATCAAATGTACTTCATCATATGACATCAGTCAGCTGCTAATAACAGACTGCTCTGATTTTACTCACGTGTGAAAGTGAAAGTCACTCAGTCATGTCCGACTCTTTGTGACTACATGGACTATACAGTCCATGGAATTCTCTAGGCCAGAATACTGGAGTGGGTAGCCATTCTCTTCTCCAGGGGATCGTCTCAACCCAGGGATCGAACCGAGGTCTCCCACACTGCAGATGGATTCTTTACCAGCTGAGCCACAAGGGAAGCCTAAGAATACTGGAGTGGATAGCCTATCCCTTCTCCAGCAGATCTTCCCAACCCAGGAATCGAACCGGGATCTCCTGCATTGCACGTGGATTCTTTACCAACTGAGCTATCAGGGAAGCCTGATTTTACTCATAATTGTCTATTATTGAATACTGTTGGTAGACATAGGAAAGGAACCTGAAATTTATGGAAATTCAAACTGTGATCCATATCTAGTCTTTAAAATCCCATGCATATCAGGCCATGGTATTTAAATCGTATGTGTGTGTGTACCTTTATCATGAATAACAAATCTGCAAAACAAAACATTTTACTCAGCCTTAAATTCACATAGGAATTATCTCTGAAAGGCTCAGGTTTCCTCCTTTCACAAGTATTTGGAAGTGGGGGAAGAGAAGAACCAATTCTTACTTCAGGTAGGAAAAGATATAACCTTGAAGTACATAATTATAAAGTTTTCAGTCATGAAGAGGTAAACTGTATTAGAAGTGTTAGGCACTCAGTCATGTCTGACTCTTTGTGACCCTACGGACTGTAGCCTGCCAGACCCCTCTGTCCATGGAATTTCCCAGGCAAGAATACTGGAGTGGGTTGCCATTTTCTTCTCTAGGGGATCTTCCTGATCCAGGGATCAAACCCCTGTCTCCTGTGCTTCTTGCATTGCAAGTAGATTCTTTACCCTCTGTGCCACCAAGGAAGCCAACCATATTAACCACTTCCCAATTTAAAGAAAGAATGGACAAAGCAGACAGAAGTGTAATAATGGACTAAGGCTTGCTTTCCTTTGAATTATTATACCTGTTTTATTCTTTGATTATCAGCAAGGCTGATAAATATTGCATTCATCTCCACTGAGAAGGGAGAGGTCTGCATTGCTGCTGCCACTCCTACTGAGAAGCTGTTGTTCCCTTGACATATGAAATCATTTTTGAGAAGGAAAGTCATTGTCATAAGTTGAGCAGCATTTGAGGGAAATGCAGCTAAATAAAATACATGCAGCTCAGGAAAGCACTATGGAAATAAATATCAAGAGTAACAAAAATGGTTTAGTCTAGTAATCTCAGTCTTTGAGATGTAATTTGGAAAATCATTAACAACAGAATAAAAGTTGTAATTTATAAAAATGTGTTTATTGCACCTTTATGTGTGTCTAATGTGTCGTCCCTCAGTCGTGTCTGACTCTTTGTGACCCCATGGGCTGTAGCCTACGTGGCTCCTCTGTCCCTGGGATTTTCCAGGCAAGAACACTGGAGTAGGTTTGCCATTTCCTTCTCCAGGGGATCTTCCCGACACAGGGATCGAACCCGGGTCTCCTGCATTGCAGGCAGACGCTTTACCTTCTAAGCCATGTATATGATGGCAAATAATATGAACCTAAGTATGTAACAGAAAAGAAACAAGTAAATCATGGTTTATCAGGCCCACAAACTACTGGGAAGCCTAGTAAATGAAGAGGAGATTCTGGGAACATGCTGGCATGATTGGGCTTCCTTTCTACCATATTCCTACTACTAAGCTATGCGTGTAAATATACAGATAATTGAGTGTGGGCAATGTCTTGGACTTTGTCACTGTTCCAACAGAGAAAGCTAGTGTCATCCGCTAGCAGAGCAGTTAGCAGCGTTAAAAGGCAGCGTAACAAAGATTTCCTGGAGCTTAAAAACATGTTTTAGAATGTAAAACATTAGGAAGTGAATTGAGAGACTGTAGTCTCTGTCATGACCTGAACCAGTGGTCTGGAAACCAAATAAACTATTTTGGTTTATGAAGATAAAAAGAATGAAATCATGAAGGTAAAAGTTAGGAAACTTAAGAGGTTAGATCCAGGAGATGTAACATACAAATACCAGGAGTTTGCGCATATAAAAAGTTGTGTCTGTACTTACTGTTCCATCCCTAAACGTGAGGTTAGATATTGTGGTTTGAACCTGTGACCTGTCAAGGATTAGGAGTAGGCAGTCAGCAGGCCACCAAAGGTGACCCTCCTTCCGAAGATGAGAACTCCACTCTGTGGCCTGTGAGACTGTGGTTGGTGCCAGGCCATCCTCCTGAAGGGCCGACTCCAGCAAGCAGACAGAGCTGGCTGAGCATCCCCGGAAGGCAGGTAGACAGGGTCCAGCACCGAGGGCTCCTAGTCCATGCTAAGCAGGCCATCACCATGCACGCTTTCCACAGAGCAGTGTACCCTGTGAAACATTGAGAGAGTGGGCTCCTCCAAAACAAGGGAGGAAGACAAGGAGGAGGAAAGTTCAGTTCAGTCGCTCAGTCGTGTCCGACTCTTTGTGACCCCGTGGACTGTAACCTACTAGGCTTCTCCGTCCATGGGATTCTCCAGGCAAGAATACTGGAGTGGATTGCCATTTCCTTCTCCAGGGGATCTTCCCGACCCAGGGATCGAACCCGGGTCTCCCGCATTAGAGGCAGATGCTTTAACCTCTGAGCCACCAGGGGAGGGTAGAGGAAGACATGAGCCTCAGAAAAAGGGAGTGCTAGGAATGCTAGGAAAGGAAGTCTCCAGGAGGAAGGTCTTGATTAAAACAGAGGAACTGATAAAGTCCATTCTGTGATTAACTTTGTGGGAAAGTATATGGAGAAGCTTATGACACATATGAGAATAAATACAAAAAAAAAAAAGAAATGGACATGCTGAATGCCCAGCAATAGCTAAATAAGAGATGATACTTTTACACCATAAAATATTATGTAGCCATGAAAAAGGAAATTGAACTTATAGCTGATGACACAAAGAGATTTCTATAGCATATTGTTGGGTGAGAAAAGTAAGAATGTAGATACAATCCTGTCTTTGTAGAACATGGACAAAAAAGAAAAACGTGTGTATGTGTGTGTGTATAGAAGATGGGAGGGGAGCAGATGAACAAAACAGTAAAAGGGGAAAAGTACAGTTTTTTTTTTAAGGTGTATGAACATACTTCGTTTAAGTATACATGAAATATAGCTGATGACACAAAGAGATTTCTATAGCATATTGTTGGGTGAGAAAAGTAAGAATGTAGATACAATCCTATCTTTGTAGAACATGGACAAAAAAGAAAAACGTGTGTGTGTATAGAAGATGGGAGGGGAGCGGATGAACAAAACAGTAAAAGGGGAAAAGTACAGTTTTTTTTTTAAGGTGTATGAACATACTTCGTTTAAGTATACATGAACATGGTTATAGGTATAAAGAAATTACTTTTACGCCTTGACAAATGATTAAAAGTAGAGTATACAGCTGTACTTAGATAATTTAAACTGAAATATGGACAAAAACCATGAAAGGAATTAGGAAGAAAATAATTAGAGTTTAAGTAGTTTTTGAGTGATTTATTCAATATATTCCTTAGTTTTAGTAACAATATACAGTGGTAAGGCTCTAAAGATTTTTAATGTTATATAAACTCTCAAGGTTTTGTTTCTATAATAAGATTGTTATAGGAAAAAGTGCTTCCTTATATCTTTATATAATAAATGGGTTCCTAAGAAAGGGCTGTGATACTCTTGAGTATCTAAGAGAGCTGGCTGCTCTGGGACGTTGTCAAATTTGTTGCTGTGAAGTAGATCTCTTATAATACAAGTTCTCCCGTCTAGTTTCTTTTTGATTGTTCTGTTTTAAATAGAAGAATTTAAATGTGTTGATGGTAACAGCTTGTTACTAAGCCACATTATTATGAGCAGGGCACTGTTCTCAAACTTTAAATATACTTCCTCATTTATTCCTAATGGATAAAAAGATTTTTTTTTGATCATTTTCCTAACTGTACAGATAAAAGTGTTACTTTCCTAATGTTACAGATGAGAAAGGAAACTAGTTCATGAAGATTAGAGACTTATATACAAGGTTACACATGGTAGGAAACAGTGGGGCCCAGATTCAGCTTTACCTCCACCTCCTCATCAGCTGTCAAATACAGAATACATACCTGTTTGGTCATCGTAGCTTGTCAAAAAGATTCCATTTTTTTGTGTGTGTAACTTAGAACAGTCTTTCTAATTGGGTATAGGTCGGGAGTCGAGGGATACAGGCGGCTTGGGCTGGTGGCAGAAACGGTCGTGAAGTCATAGACAGATTCTTACCACTGGCTCCAGATCTCCTTTCACCAAGAGGCTTGTTCTATTTAGTCACCATTAAAGAAAACAATCCAGGTAATACAGACCATTTTATCTTTTAACCCATTTCTTAGCTGAAATCAAGGTTACTTGTGTCAAAGACTGTCATTAAGTAACCAAGCATGTTAATGAATGTAGTGCTGACAACCGCTAATACAGACATAGCATTCATGTTGAAAGAGCAGATTTTTAAGAGGTAGATTTTTCTGGTTTTAAAGAGTATTGTGTCTTTGAGGGGTTTTCCCCTAATTATAAACCAGTACTCAAATACAGAGTCTGTGATTTCTTCTTATAACACCTGACCTTCAGTACTGTGAATTTTCTATTTTCTAGTCTTTTATGTCATTGGCCCATTCTGCTCTATATTCTTTAGTTCATCTGAAGTTTTATCATGAAAGCTATCTCCTGATACTGATTTTTATATCCTGGCTTTCAGATTAGTTGGTAACTAAATTGACTGTAATCTTTCTTCTCTTTTCTGTACATCTCAGGTTTGATTTTTATGTGGTATGTTATATTCTTAGTCCCTCAGATCACATCATAATTACTAGTCTTGTTGGTTTGTCAGGGGAGGTGGGTTGTTTGTGTGGTGGTTTTGTTTTTTTTTTTTTGGTAACTCCAGTTTCCTGGTTTTGTCTTTGTAGTGTTACATATTAACAAAGGGAAGGTTTTACTTTTTTCAGTACTCCTGGAAAAAATAAGCTATATTGTTTACTGCCACTTTTCGACGTCACCATATGATTTGCCCATTCTCTTGTTGGCATTTTTCATCCAGAAGGAAGAATGTAGGGTAGAGATTAGAGCCAGGCAACTCAAAAATGAATCATTTATTGTAATAGCAAGTATAACTCCTGTTTCTGTTGCGTCCAGAGCAGGCTACCACCGCAGCGCAGTCATTCACTCTTGATTAGAGTGATCAGCAACACCCTGAAAATACAGAGTGCACTCATCTATCTGAAGTCCAAGTTCACTTTAATAGAAATTGCATGGTGTTCACTGTTTTCTCAGATGAATGGAATTTGTAAATAGTCTGTTTATCATCTTACTAAACTGTGTAGTGATCGTGCACACTTCACCAAATGATTTAATTGGATTTTATCTTTTAATTTTCATTTTAGAAGAAATTTTGAAAATAATGAAGACAAAAGGTCTACAAGGGACCACTGCCCTTTCCAGGCAAGCAGGCCAAGAAATGCTTTCAGTCCTCAAGTTCACCAAATCCTAATCTACAGTTTGTGCTACTTAAAGCCAAATGTTTTTGGCATATTTTGAAACTGAAAGTTTTTTCTTTGTTAACAAGTAAAATTGTCAGAAATTTGTTATCTAGAAAAAGGCAGGTGAGTATGTCATTTCCTTTTACCCAGCAATCAGGCCTACAGGAATATTTGCACAAATGCAAGTAAATATATATATATTGAATTTCACATATTTATATGTATTTTATGTGGAGAATATATAATGAAAAAATTACACTTAATTATACGTGAAAAGGATGTTCATTTCAGCATTACTTGTAACAGCAGAACAATGAAGTTAACTGTCCATCAGCAAAGGGATTGGTTAAATGAAGCACAGTATATTCATGTTACTAAAACATCTCCAGCCATTAAACATGAGTCATGTCTGTATATACTGAACCAGAAGGGGTTCGTTATGTACTACTGATCACTGAAAAAAAGCAAGTTGTAAAATAATGTTAACCTCTATGTATATTTTTTAAAAACTAACCAAGAAGGTTTGTGTGTATGTGTATAAAAGAAATTCTCAAAAGGTACATGCTGCTGCTGCTGCTAAGTTGCTTCAGTCGTGTCCAGCTCTTTGTGACCCCATGGACTGTAGCCTACCAGGCTGCTCCGTCCATGGATTCTCCAGGCAAGAATACTGAAGTAGGTTGCCATTTCCTTCTCCAATGCATAACAGGTGGGAATAGAGGACCCTTCATTCTTTTGTGTTGGCATTTGTACAGTGATAATCTATTCTATAATGAAAGTTTTTTATATAAAAATTTTTCAAGTTTACATGCTTATTGTCTCCATTCTCTTCTATTATTGAGCGTGGCTTCTGCTTCCATTCTTCTCTCTGGTCACATTTCTCCCACTTTTTATCCTCTATCATATATTTCTACTTTCTTCTTACATATTGCAAACTGCTCTTATTTTTTTCTTAGATAAGGAAGAGTTGTATGTAAATAAGCTCAACACTCAGATTAATCACATATGTAAGAGCCTAGGGACTTCCTTGGTGGACCGGTGGTTTAGAATCTGCCTTCCAGCACAGGGGATGCAGGTTCGATCTCTGGTGAGGGAGTTAAGGTCCCACATGTCACGGGGAACTAAGCCCATGCACTGCAGCAAAAGAAGCCCACACACCACAACTCAAGAATCCCGCGCGCCGCAAGAAGCTGCCAGTGTGCCTGCCGCAGCAGGAGAAGCCCACGAACTGCACCAGAGACCCAGCGCAGCCAACATGTAAATAATTAATAGATAAAAAGGTTTTTTTGTTTTTCTGTTTTTAAAGAGTCCTCATGTATCTTTCAAGAAATGTCAAATTACCTTAACTAAGTTTAGGAACCTTTTCTGTAATTCCCTCCCCAACCATTTAAAATCTGCAGTTGACCCTTGAACAACATGGGTTTGAACTGTACAGGTCCACTTACTTGTGCACAGATTTGTTTCAATAAAGACACTGCAGTACTTCACAATCCGTGGTTGGTTGAATCCGTGGAGACCATGGAGGGTCTGGCTGCGAAGTTACATGTGGATTTTTGATGTGCAGAGGGGATCAGTGCCCTAACCCCTGTGTTGTTCAAAGGTCAACTGTATTTATGAAAGTCAATTAGCAGGACTGTAGGACCAGAGGAATCTAGAATTTAGTTTGGTTAACAGAATCACCTGAGGAAGTTTCAATTCAGTTCAGTCGCTCAGTTGTGTCCGACTCTTTGTGACCCCATGAACTGCAGCACACCAGGCCTCCCTGTCCATCACCAACTCCTGGAGTTTACCCAAACCCATGTCCATTGAGTCGGTGATGCCATCCATCCATCTCATCCTCTGTTGTGCCCTTCTCCTCCTGTTCCCAATCCCTCCCAGCATCAGAGTCTTTTCCACTGAGTCAGCTCTTTGCATCAGGTGGCCAAAGTATTGGAGTTTCAACTTCAACATCATTCCTTCCAATGAACACCCAGGATTGATCTGCTTTAGGATGGACTGGTTGGATCTCCTTGCAGTCCCAGGTATTCTCAAGAGTCTTCTCCAACACCACACTTCAAAAGCATCAATTCTTCGGCGCTCAGCTTTCTTTATAGTCCAACTCACGTCCATACATGACCACAGGAAAAACTATAGCCTTGACTAGACGGACCTTTGTTGACAAAGTAATGTCTCTGCTTTTTAATATGCTGTCTAGGTTGGTCATATCTTTCTTTCCAAGGAGTAAGCGTCTTTTAATTTCATGGCTGCAATCACCATCTGCAGTGATTTTGGAGCCCAGAAAAATAAAGTCAGCCACTGTTTCCACTGTTTCCCCATCTATTTCCCATGAAGTGATGGGACTGGATGCCATGATCTTCATTTTCTGAATGTTGAGCTTTAAGCCAACTTTTTCACTTTCCTTTTTCACTTTCATCAAGAGGCTCTTTAGTTCTTCACTTTCTGCCATAAGGGTGGTGTCATTTGCGTATCTGAGATTATTGGTAAAGACAGTACTTAATATGTCTGTGTGGTAAGCTGAATAATAGCCCCCAAAGATATCCATGTTCTAATCCCTAGACCTCTGTAAATACTACTTTATATGGCAAAAGGGACTTGGCAGAAGCAACTAAGAATTTTGAGATGGGAAGATGATCCTGGATTTTCCAGGTTGCCTCTCAGTGTGATCACAAGTGTATTATGAGACAGAGGCAGAGGGAGATTTTACTACAAACGGGGAGGAGGTCTTATGACGACACTGCTGTCTTGGAAGATGGAACAAGGGACTGTCAGCCAAGGCGTGCAAGCGCCGAGCCCTGGAATCTAGCAAAGCAAAGGAAGTGATTCTCCCCGAGAGCCTTTGGAGGGCTTGAAGCCCTGCTGTCAGCTTGATTTTGGTGCAGAAAACCGCATTTCAGACTTGTGGCCACCAGAACTGCAAGAGAATAAATTCCTGCTGTTCTAAGCCACTAAGGTGGTGGTAATTTGTTGCAGCAGCCATGGGAGACTAATACATTATCGTCACAGTTCAAGGGTAACTACCAAAATAGTAGAAACAGGAGAGGAAAACAGCAAATCATAAAACAAAAAGCCTCAATTAATGCTCTAAGACACCACCTTTTGGTCTTTCTGGGCTCTTAGTGAAGGTTTACCTTTAGTAATACTTTTAACTTCATCTGTAGGCCCTGAATTTGATTTTTTGCTTAAGACAGCAAAGTGAAAACAATTGAGGCTGAATCTCACTGTCATTCTCACAGATCTCTAAACTCCAAGTACATTGGCTTAACTCAGCAGCATAGGCAATAGAATTGGCAAGAAGGACCTCATGATTTAAGTGAAGGGTGGGAAAAGAGTGTGAAGTATAGGTCACCAGGGAGACTTGTTTCCATCCTGTAGCCCTTGGCGGTGGGTCCTACAGAAACACTTTTGCAAATGGGCCCTCACAACGTTTGGGGTGTGGACTATCGCATGAAGACCCATTGGCTCCAGTAAGCCAGCATTAATGGAAGTTCCGCAGGGAATACTGCAGGACTCAGCACTGCCCAGAAGTGTAGAAAGATCGGAACGTTTACCCTACTTGAAAGCTAAGAGGTTAACCTGACACAGTTTCACTGTTGGCAGACGAAGGCAGGCTTTCTGAATCAGAGACAAAGAACTTCATTACTCAGCATAGCAATTAATATGAAAATCAGCATATTTTCATCAGCTTCCTCATGCCCCTGAGCCCCATGGGAGCACCATGGAGGGGCCCAGATGGGTACCTGCTTACACAGTGGGTTGCATTATAGGAGAGAAAGCCTGGACTTGGGAAAGCTCAGTTCTTCACCGCGGGCATCAAGCATGCCTTCCCTTTGCTGTGGAGACACACTATGTTTATCAGACTGGAGGATAAGAGTACCTGTTCTTTAGTTGAAAAATGTCTTCTCTCTGCTTTGAGAGACACTATCCCTATTTGTATAGTGACCAGAGGATGGTCACTATACAAGTATACTTGAAGAGGTAATCCAGAACAGAGAGAAGTTAGTGCCTTGATTTCAAGACATGAAGAAACCCAAGAGACCCATGAAGAATTATGTTCCAACACGAATCTTCAATCAAGTAAGGGAGATGAGGGACTAGGAACAGTGACTGCGTGTCCACAGGGCCTTCTGTGGAGACAGTGCAATGACCGTAACAGCTCATGTGGTAAGAGTCTCAGAGCCTGGGTCATCCGAGAGGTGGTTTCCCTGCATGACTGCACCAGTAGGGTGATGGTGGAGATTCTTGTGAGAGGTTTGGTCCTCCAGGCCCAATCCTATTCAAATCACCACAACTTGGGCTATGCTAACCAACTGATTTCAAATAGGTGACAACTAGGAAAATGTAACCATTTATCATTACCAGAATTCAGAATACATTAGTGAGACACCCGAAGTTTGGTGGCACCACCAGAGGCTTCTGTTACAGCTTTGGAGTGCTATTCATGTTGTGTTGATCTAGTTCAGGGGCTGGCAAAGCATACCCTCAGGCCGCATCTGGCCCACTATGTGTTTTGGTGAATAAAACTTTATTGGACTACAGCTCTTCATTCATTCGATTTTGTGATACACCAGCAGAGTTGAATAGCTGCCCATAAAACATAGAATATTTACTACCTGGCCCTTGGGCTTCCCTGGTGGCTCAGATGGTAAGGAATCCACCTGCAGTGTGGGAGACCTGGGTTCGATCCCTGGGTTGGGAAGATCCTCTGGAGGATCTTACTGTCTTGGATCACTCACTCTGGAGGAATCCAGATGCTATGTTTGCTGGAAAACTCAACTCCTTGAAGACATCCAGGTGGTGAGGGCCACAGTCTTCTGCCCACAGCCATGTGAGTAAATCATTTGGAAGAATATTCTCCAACTTCAATCAAGTCTTCAGATGATGACTACAGCCACAACCAACATCTCAACCTCAATTTCATGACAGACCCAAAGTAGAACCACTCAGACCAGCCTCAAATTCCTGACCCCAAAAGAGTATGTATCAGAAAATAAATGGTTTTTAAATGGAAGGCTTGGGATGATTTGCCACATAGTAATAATTAATAAAACCATTAAATAGCTTTTTACTCAATGTTGAGCTTCTTAATTTGTAACATGCACTTTGTTGTCAGATGTTGGTTGTATTTTCAATGGAATGAATATTCAAGAGGTTCATTCACTGTCTTGAATTCTAAAAATTTTTAATCAATTTTGGCACTGATTTAACTGATTTCTTTTGATGTGTCTAATGACACTGGTATAAAAACTGACATTTAACTACAGAGTTCTGCTAATGGGCTTCCCACATGGCACTAGTGGTAAGAACCCACCTGCCAAAATGAAAGACGTGAGTTCGATCCCTGGGTTGGGAAGATCCCCTGGAGAAGGAAATGGCAACCCACTCCAGTATTCTTGTCTGGAAAATCCCATGGACAGAGGAACCTGGCGGGCTAAAGTCCATAGGGTCACAAAGAGTCGGGCACAATTGAAGCAACCTAACCTGTACTCTGCTAATGAAACACATCAATTATGATAGTTTTGCTTTTCATGTGCGAAGTTAAAATTGGGATAGAAAATAATGAAATTATTTGAGACGAATCACTTGATTTAAAATGGAGTCTTGCTTCACAGAGTGATACGTAAATGCACTTTTTGCAGTAGCTTATAATAAAGCCATTGTTTTTGAGCAGTCACTTTGAAATAATTAAATTCAAATTCACTTCTGCTTCATCACTTTCTTAAATTAGAAAGAACATTTTTTCTAGCACAGTACTGTACTCCACCCAAATCTGTATGTGCACTATCTCCACTGTGTAGATTTTAAAGTACGTCCACAAATTCTTTGACACTCCTCCCTTCAAAACATGGAGCCTACTTTTCAACATCTTGGGTGTAATTTGGACTTAATAGTGATTCACTTCTGAGGATCAGAGTATGCAAAGAGAAAAACAGTAACCACAACAAAGTAGAAATAATAACCACAATGAAGTCTATGAAGAAATTTATTTTATTTTCACTATAAAATAAAAACGCCAAAATGCTTCCTGTATTTTTTAAACAAAATCAAATTATCAGTCATATTTAAAACTATGAAATGAAAAAGTACCACATTTCAGTACTTGTGGAAAATGGTTCGACTAATAGAACCTCATCTCCCAAATACATCTACTAGAAAACAAAAAAATATAGAAAGTCAATGAAAAACTTATATTACAAAAAAAAAAAAATAGACCATTACAAGTATAAAGAAATAATAGGAAAAAGTAATGAAATCTGAATGGCTAAACAAAACCTGCAAAGATTAATTAGACAAATCTTTAGTTAGGTTGATCGAGAAAAAGGAGAAATAAATATTAGGGATGAAAAGATCATACTTACAAATAGTGTACAGATACTAAAATTCATAAGAAAATATCATAACTTTATACCAAGCCATTTGAAAACTGATGAATAATTTCTTAAGAAAACTAACTTGTGAAAAAAAATCTTAAAGAGTCTATGACGGTAAAAGAAAGTGAGTTGTATAGTCTGTCCATTCTATTTTACAAAATAAAAGTAGGCTCCCCAGGTGGCTCAGATGGTAAAGAAGCTGCCTGAAATGCAGGATACCTGCGTTTGATCCCGGGATCGAGAAGATTCCCTGGAGAAGAGAATGGCTACCCACCCCAGTATTCTTGCCTGGAGAATCCCCGTGGGCAGAGGAGCCTAGTGGGCTATATAGTCCATAGGGTCACAAAGAGTCGGACACAACCGAACTGACAAATATACACATGATTCTACAAATGAGTTTTACCAAACATTCAAGAATCCTAACATTTTTTATATGAATAAGTATATCATTGCTGATGGTGACTGCAGCCATGAAATTAGAAGACGCTTACTCTTTGGAAGAAAAGTTATGTCCAACCTAGATAGCATTTTCAAAAGCAGAGACATTACTTTGCCGACTAAGGTCTGTCTAGTCAAGGCTATGTTTTTTCCTGTGGTCATGTATGGATGTGAGTTGGACTGTGAAGAAGGCTGAGCGCCGAAGAATTGATGCTCTTGAACTGTGGTGTGGGAGAAGACTCTTGAGAGTCCCTTGGACTGCAAGGAGATCCAACCAGTCCATTCTGAAGGAGATCAACCCTGGGATTTCTTTGGAAGGAATGATGCTAAAGCTGAAACTCCAGTACTTTGGCCACCTCATGCGAAGAGTTGACTCATTGGAAAAGACTCTGATGCTGGGAGGGACTGGGGGCAGGAGGAGAAGGGGACGACCAAGGATGAGATGGCTGGATGGCATCACTGACTCAATGGACGTGAGTCTGAGTGAACTCCGAGAGATGGTGATGAACAGGGAGGCCTGGCGTGCTGCGATTCATGGGGTCGCAAAGAGTTGGACACGACTGAGTGACTGAACTGAACTGAAGTATATCATTGATATGCTAGTATATCAGTGATACCAAAACCAAACAGAAACAATATAAGAAAATTTTAGTTTAATCTCACTTGTGAATATACAGTACAAGAAAGATTATCATAGGGTGGTTTGTGAACAAAGATTCAAACTTCGAAAAAATATCTTTAAAATCCACAAATATTGATAATAGTATTGATCATGACCAAGTAGGGTTAATACCAAGCATGCCAGGATGGTTCAACATTAGAAAATCTATTTAGGAAATCACCACAAGGATAATGGGAAGGAAAAAAGAAAACTTGCCATTTAATTAGATGTAGAAAAAGCATTTGTTTAAACTCACCATCCATTCAGGCCTTAAGAAAACAAGATGTGAGATTCTGTAGAACTTTTCTCAGAACTACTGTCAAGCAGATTATGATAAAACTTGAGTTACTTAGCCTTGTAAGGGTTTAAAATTAAGAGAAGTGCTATCCAAAAAAAAAATCTAACTACTTAATTGTAATCTTGTGACAACTGAAAACTCATTTCTAGTAACACATGTCAAAATGTATATTCTTTTGTTGACAGAAAATGTAACCTCTACATACCTGTGTGGGCCTAGTTTTTAAAAAATATACTTCAGTCAACAGATGGCAGGCAATTGAAAGCAGAAGCAGACATGAGAATCCAGCTGTCTTCCATCAAGTCAGACATTAAAGAAATCTACAAAATCATCAACTGTGTTGCTTTCCCCCTAAACATTTTATTTTGGAAAATATAAATGTTTTGTCATAAAAAATAAGCCAGTTCTGTATGAACAGGTGATGGGTTTCTTACTGTCATTTAAAATAAATTAATATGTTTTAGTGGTCAGTTCTTATTAGGGAAGAATTAGGGCTTCCCTGGTGGCTCAGCACTAAAGAATTCACCTGCAGTGTAGGAACCACAGGAGAAGGGATTCAATCCCTAGGTTGGGAAGATTCCCTGGAGGAGGGCATGGCAACCCACTCCAGTAATTCTTGCCTGGAGAATCCCATGGACGGAGGAGCCTGGCGGGTTACAGTCCATGGGGTCACAAAGATTCAGACACAACTGAAGTGACTTAGCACAGCACACACAGGCTTTGACTACAAACAGTTCTGTTTAACTTCTCTCTTTTCTGGCAATGACTAGGATCCTAGCAACAGGGCCTTTGGAAGACCTGGCCCAAGCAATACAGCAGTTTCTTCAACATTCCTAGCACCATGACTTGACTGGCTCACCTGGAAGATAAAGTGACCTGCTATTTGTAACAGATGCTCTAACACCAAATCTAAAGTTAAGAAACATTTTTAACTCTCTAAAACTTTCAACAAAAAGCTGTTTGTGTGGGTCTGTCAAACTTGTATGGTAACTTGCTGCCAACCTTTCACTTACCATTTGTCAGAAAACAATTTCCCAAACAAATTTTAGGTAAGTGTATACCACTTCACATATTTGAATAAAATCAAGTTTAAACAAGTGTAAATAAGATAATTTCCAGGGGCATACTATAAATACATTTTTATAAACAGAAATTACTATATGATTCTTTCAAACATATCTAATAGAAATTAAATACTATAGCAATTTGATTCCCACCATTATCAATAAAATACAAGAAAGGTCAACAGTTCGACATTTAACATCATTCACTGGATCTGTATTTTTACTCCATTTCCCTTACAGAATTATAGTATATTTGGGGTGCTGAAAATAACTTATTTTATTCCCCCTACAATGTATGTGTGTGTGTGTGTGTGTGTGTGTGTGTATACACACCAAGTCACTCAGTTGTGTCCAACTCTTTGTGACCCCATGGACTACAGCCTACCAGGCTCCTCTGTCTCTGGAATTTTCTTCATCCAGGGGATCTTCCTGACCAATGATCGACCCATGTCTCTTGCATCTCTTGCATTGCAGGCAGATTCTTTACCACTGAACCACCAGGGAAGCCCTATAATACTGCTGTGTAATAAAAATATGAATATAAATTTTTTAAAATTTTAATTTCTTTTGAATAAGCTGTAGGTATTAAAAATATTTTTCTAGATTGTTAATAAAAATTAGAACAAAAATGTTAAAGATAGAAACATTAAAAATATTATAATTAAGAATAAAATATTTTAAATCATACTCAAAATTCATCTGTTAGAGAGTTGAGAGTAGTTTGTAGGGTTTTTTTTAGTTCATAGTTTCATAAATACATATTACTTATAACTATATGTATTACTATTCTATAACATTTATATATAACTAAAATAAGACAGCCAAAGTAGCCAAAGCTACTCCAGTACTTTGGCCACCTCATGCGAAGAGTTGACTCATTGGAAAAGACTCTGATGCTGGGAGGGATTGGGGGCAGGAGGAGAAGGGGACGACCGAGGATGAGATGGCTGGATGGCATCACTGACTCGATGGATGTGAGTCTGAGTGATCTCCGAGAGATGGTGATGAACAGGGAGGCCTGGCGTGCTGCGATTCATGGGGTCGCAAAGAGTCGGACACGACTGAGCGACTGAACTGAACTGAAAATAAGACAGCAGTTGACATAAATTCTACTTTTCCTGTTTATAGATGAAATCACTGAAAAAATTTTTCATGTAAATATGTAGATAATGGAGTTTTATAGTAACTCAATCTTTATTACTTGGTGTCACTACCGTCACTAAATTTTTCTGAGTAATATGCTCAATCTGAAATAGTTTCTAATGATTTATTGGCTGAGAGCTCTATTAGGACTTTCCTTCTTTTGGCCACGTGGCATGTGAGATCTTAGTTCCCTGACTAGGGATCGAACCCATGCCCCCTGCAGTGGAAGTGTGGAGCCTTAACCACTGGACTGCCAGGGAAGTCCCTCTGCTAAGCTTTTAAGCAACTGAAAACCACTGAGCTGCAAACAAGTATTTGTTAGCCATTACAAACGTTTTTTGCAACATATTTCAAATTACGTCTCTAGATTCCCAGGGTTTCTTTTTTGTTTTCCCCACCATGGCCACTGTAAAATTAGAGCTACAAATGGCAACCCACTCCAGTGTTCTTGCCTGGAGAACCCCAGGGACGGGGGAGCCTGGTGGGCTGCCATCTCTGGGGTCGCACAGAGTCGGACACAACTGAAGTGATTTAGTAGTAGTAGTAGTAGTAGAGCCAGAATCATGTCTTAATTCTGTAAATGAAAGGACAAATGTGCAAGAGACGGTAGGAAAGAGAACCAATCTGAGGTGAGTATATTAACAGGAAGATTGATTTTTGGAGAGTACATGAGAAAATAACAGATTCACTTAAAATTCTCCATGTACAACAAGCATCTCTTGAAAAGTCTTGGTGTGTTCTGTTTGCTAAAATCTGATTTAGGTAACATAAGGGTATTTACTGTCTCACATTTAGGAGTAAATATAGTATCAATGAGGGTCTCTGCTTATGAATTAAAATGCAGCCACTTCTGCATATTGTCAAGTTATACTGATGAATTTATCTGAAAGAGAGTTGGAGGGTGTGGACAGTGAAAGTCACCTATCATTCAGAAAGCCTTCACACTTGTGAGCATTTGGGAGAAAAAAAGAAACAAACAAGGTTTAACTCAAGGATTGACTTGGTATATCTGTGTATGTTCTTACCCTGCAAAAATCTCAATATTATATAGTCTCTTAGTGTGAGTCACTTCTGTGAACTATAATTGACACAGAGTCTACAAAGTATCCAGATGAAAAGACTAACTTAAATTCAAACTAAAACACACAGTGAAAGTTCGTGAACCAAGACAGATCAGATTCTAGTTTGAGATCAAATAAAAAGGGAAAGTATGATCTATAGCTGGCTTCACCAGTGCTTCTACCACACATCCTCTCTCCATCCAAGCGTGAGATGGTGAAAGCGTGTGAAAGCTCTGCATAGACTGAGACATGGCAGCGTGATAAAGGGTCCTGAAAAGTGCTCCAGCAGAGACACCAAAATGTTACATGTGTATATAGTATTGTTTTGAAGGTTATAAAGTTTCTAAAAGAAGAGAGGAGAAAATGAACAGAACTGATATTCTAGGAATAATCTAGGTAACTGCTTTCCTCTAGTGGGAGCTTTGGTCACTCTAGAGATAGTGGGGACTTCTGATTTTGGCTATAGTAGACTAACATTGTATCAGGCCAACTGCCCTGGCCAAATATTAGATGTAGTTATAGATACAAAATCCACCTGCAATGCAGGAGACCCAGCTTCAATCCTTGGGTTGGCAAGGTCCCCTGAAGAAGGAAATGGCAACTCACTCCAGCATTCTTGCTGGGGAAATCTCAAGGACAAAGGAGGCTGGCGAGCTACAATCCAGGCGGTCGCAAGAGTCGGACATGATTTAGCAACTAAACCAGCACCATAGATACCAATATAAAGATGGAGAGATCTTTATGGTCTACTTGAAAAGACCAGGGCCACCAAAGCAGTAAGGACTGAAGGCTCCAGAGCATGCCCAGAAAGGAAGTACAGAAATGAGGCTATTTAGCATTTGTTTTCCCCTTAGGGCAACTGCCAATTCATAAGCAGTGGCCCAAGACGGAAAAGGATCAACAGGCAAAAAGACATGACACTGAAAGAGGAACCCCAGGTCAGCAGGCTCCAATATGCTGCTGGAGAAGAGTGGAGAAACAGCTCCAGAAAGAACGAAGGGGCTCTGAGCCAAAATGAAAACAACGCCCAGGTGGAGATGTGACAGGTGATGGGAGTAAAGTCTGATGCTGTAAAGAACAATACTGCATAGGAACCTGGAATGTTAGGTCCATGAATCAAGGTAAATTGGAAGTGGTCAAACAGGAAATGGCAAGAGGGAATATTGACATTTTTGGAATCAGTGAAATTAAAACGGACTAGAAGGGGTGAATTTAATTCAGATGACCATTACTTCTACTACTGGGCAAGAATCCCTTAGATGAAATGGAGTAGCCCTCAGAGTCAACAAGAGCCCGAAATGCGGTACTTGGATGCAATCTCAAAAACGACACAATGATCTCTGTTCGTTTCCCAGGCAAACCATTCAATATCATACTATGCCCCAACCACAAAGCTGAAGTTGAAAGGTTCTGTGAAGACCTACAAGACCTTCTAGAACTAATACTCAAAAAAAATGTCCTTTTCATTACAGGGGACTGGAATGCAAAAGTGGGAAGTCAAGAGATACCTCGTGTAACAGGAAAATTTGGTCTTGGAGTACAAAATTAAGCAGGGCAAAGGCTAACAGAGTTTTGCCAAGGAACACACTGGTCATAGCAAACACTCTTTTCTAACAACATAAAGGACGACTCTACACATGGACATCACCAGATGGTCAACACCAAAATCAGACTGATTATATTTTTTGCAGCCAAAGATGGAGAAGCTGTAAACAGTCAGCAAAAACAAGACTGTGAGCTGACTGTGGTTCAGACTGTGAACTCCTTATTGCAAAAGTCAGACTTAAATTGAAGAAAGTAAGGAAAAACACTAGACCGTTCAGGTATGACCTAAATCAAATCCCTTACAATTCTACAGTGGAAGTGAGAAATAGACTCAAGGGATTAGATCTGATAGGCAGAATACCTGATGAACTATGGACAGAGGTTCATAATACTGTACAAGAGGCAGTGATCAAAACCATCCCCAAGAAGAAGAAATGCAAAATGGCAAAATGGTTGTCTGAGGAGGCCTCACAAATAGCTCAGAAAAGAGAAGCAAAATGCAAGGGAGAAAAGGAAAGATATATCCATCTGAATACAGAGTTTCAAAGAATAGCAAGGAGAAATAAGAAAGCCTTCCTAAGTGATCAATGCAAAGAAACAGAGGAAAAACAACAGAATGGGAAAGACTAGAGATCTCTTCAAGAAAATCAGAGATACCAAGGGAACATTTCATGCAAAGATGGACACAATAAAAGGCAGAAATGGTATGGACCTAACAGAAGCAGAAGATATTAAGAAGAGGTGGCAAGAATACACAGAACTATACAAAAAAGATCTTAAAGACTCAAATAATCACAACGGTGTGATCACTCACCTAGAGTCAGACATCCTGGAGTGTGAAGTCAAGTAAGCCTTAGGAAGCATCACTACAAACAAAGCTAGTGGAGATGACAGAATTCCAGCTGAGGTACTTCAAATCCTTANAACTATACAAAAAAGATCTTAAAGACTCAAATAATCACGACGGTGTGATCACTCACCTAGAGTCAGACATCCTGGAGTGTGAAGTCAAGTAAGCCTTAGGAAGCATCACTACAAACAAAGCTAGTGGAGATGACAGAATTCCAGCTGAGGTACTTCAAATCCTTAAAGATGATGCTGTGAAAATGCTGCACTCAATATGACCATAATTTTGGACAACTCAGCAGTGGCCACAGGACTGGAAAAGGTCAGTTTTCATTCCAATCCCAACGAAATGCAATGCCAAAGAATGTTCAAACTATCTCATGATTGCACTCATCTCACATGCTAGTAAAGTAATGCTCAAAATTCTCCAAGCCAGGCTTCAACAGTGCATAAACTGTGAACTTCCAGATGTTCAAGCTGGATTAAGAAAAGGCAGAGGAACCAGAGATCTAATTGCCAACATCCGTTGGACCACAGAAACAGTAAGAGAGTTCCAGAAAAACATCTATTTCTGCTTTATTGACTATGCCAAAGCCTTTGACTATGTGGATCACAATAAACTGTGGAAAATTCTTAAAGAGATGAGAATACCAGACTACCTTACCTGCCTCCTGAGAAATCTGTATGCAGGTCCAGAAGCAACAGTTAGAACTGGACATGGAACAATGTACTGGTTTCAAATTGGGAAAGGAGTATGTCAAGGCTGTATGTCATCACCCTGCTTATTTAACTTATATGCAGAGTACATCATGAGAAACGCTGGGCTGGATGAAACACAAGCTGGCATCAAGACTGCTGGGAGAAATATCAATTACTTCAGATACGCAGATGACACCACCCTTATGGCAGAAAGTGAAGAGGAACTAAAAAGCCTTTTAATGAAAGTGAAAGAGGAGAGTGAAAAAGTTGGCTTAAAGCTCAACATTCAAAAACTAAGATCATTGGTATTGGGTCACATCACTTCATGGCAAATAGATGGGGAAACAGTGGACATGGTGACAGACTTTATTTTCTTGGGGCCCAAAATCACTGCAGATGGTGACTAGAGCCATGGAAATTAAAAGATGCTTGCTCCTTGGAAGAAAACTATGACCAACCTAGATAGCATATTAAAAAGCAGAGAAATTACTCTGCCGACAAAGGTCCGTCTAGTCAAAGCTATGGTTTTTCCAGTAGTCATGTATGGATGTGAGAGTTGGACTATAAAGAAAGCTGAGCACCAAACAGTTGATGCTTTTGAACTGTGGTGTTGGAGAAGATTCGAGAGTCCCTTGGACAGCAAGAAGATCCAACCAGTCCATCCTAAAGAAGATCAGTCCTGAGTGTTCATTGGAAGGACTGATGTTGAAGCTGAAGCTCCAATACTTTGGCCACCAGATGCAAAGAACTGACTCATTGGAAAAGACCCTGATGCTGGGAAAGATTGAAGGCAGGAGAAGGGGATGACAGATGATGAGACAGTTGGATGGTATCACTGACTCAGTGGACATGAGTTTGAGCATGCTCCAGGAGTTGGTGATGGACAGGGAAGCCTGGCATGCTGCAGTCCATGAGATCTATAACAGTCCGACGTGACTGAGCAACTGAACTAAATGGAACTGAAGACTGAAAAGCTAAAGGTGGGAAAAGCTGAGCAGAAAATGGTAGTCCAGGGGTTGATAAGGTAAATAGAGTTGAACACAGTCTTATAAGTGTGGGGATAAACCAAAACTGGAGTTCAGGCTCAGCTGAGGTGAAAGAACACTGGATGAAATGTAAATATACCAACCCTCAAAAGGACTGAATGAAGATCAGTTGTGAACCAGTTAATTCTCCCAGTGATCTGTTTTTATGCAAATTGCCTGCTGCTAGGGTCAAAAAGTAAATCCTTTCTGGACTTCCCTGGTGGCACAGAGGATAAGAATCCTTCTGCCAAAGCAGGGGACACGGGTTCAATCCCTGGTCCAGGAAGATTCCACATGCTACAGAGCAACAAAGCCTGTGTGCTAGAGCCCATGGTCTGCAACAAGAGAAGCCACCGCAATGAGAAGCCTGTGTACTGCAACGAAGAGCTGTCCCTGGCTCACTGCAACTAGAGAAAGCCCTCACAAAGCAATGAGACTTGATGCTGAGTGTAAAGTACCCAAAATGGCTGGAGCTTGAGCAGGCACCTTGGACCATGGAGAGGAGTCATACATTGTGGATAGTGGAGCAACAACCTAAGAAACCTAGGTCTGTATACATATATAAGAGACCTAGGTCCATCTTCATACACAAGAAACCTAGGTCCATACACATACATAGGAAACCTAGGTCCATCTTCATACACAAGAAACCTAGGTCTATATACATATATAGGAAACCTAGGTCCATCTTCATACACAAGAAACCTAGGTCCATACACATACATAAGAAACCTAGGTCCATCTTCATACACAAGAAACCTAGATCCCCAAACTGCTTGTATCTAGACTTCATTTAAAAAGAGAGAAATTTCTTTCTTGTGTAAACCACATTTATTTTGGTTTTTTTGTCACGCAGAACCAAACCTAATCCTAAAACTAAAGAATATTAATATCCTTCTAATACTAGACTAGATCTTGTCTAGCATCCAGAGAATAATAATAATAATAATAAACCTTAACAGCAACAACAAAATTTTATCCCAATTTAAAAATGAGCAGGGCTTCTCTGGTGGTCCAGTGGTTAAGAATCCGCCTTGAAATGCAGGGGACACTGGTTCCATCCCTGGTCCGGGGAAGATCCCATGTGCCACAGGGTAACTAAGCCCACGTGCCACAACTACTGAGCCTGCACTCTGTAGAGTCCGCAAGCTGCAACCACTGAGCGCACATGCCACGACCGCTGCAGCCTGCGCCCCGAGCCCATGCTCTGCCACGAGAAGCCACTGCAAAAAGAAGCCGCCACACTGCAACTGGAGCAGTCCCTGTCCACAACTGCAGAAAGCCCACGTGCAGCAATGAAGACCCGACCGAGCACAGGCAAAAATGAACAAATTTGAAGAAAGGCTAGACAAGGGTTTAAATGAAATAAAAATGAACAAGGTATTTCTCCAAAGAAGGTACACAATCAATCAACAAGTATGTGAAAAGATGCTCAACATCATTAGTCATGAGAGAAATTCTATTCAAACCCACAAGGTAATACTATCTACCCACTAGGGCGGCTATAATTTTTAAAAATGCAAAGTAACAAGCATTGGAGAGACCGTGAAGAGAGTGGATCCCTCAATGACCTTGCTGAAGCGGAATGTAAAATTTGGCAGCTGCTGTGAAAAAGAGTTTGGTATTTCCTTAAAAAGTTAAATACAAAAGTACCAGCAATCCTACTTCTATGTATGGACTTCCCTGGTGGCTCAGAGGTAAAGAATCTGCCCACAATGCAGGAGATCTGGGTTCGATCCCTGGGTCAGGAATATCCCCTAGAGAAGGAAATGGCAACCCACTCCAGTATTCTTGCCTGGAAAATCCCATAGACAGAGGAGCCTGGCAGGCTATATAGTTCGTGGGGTCACTAAGAGTCAGACATGACTGAGCAACGAACACTTCACTTTCCTACTCCTGTGTACATACCCCAAAGAACTGAAAACAGGTGATCATAAAAATAATTGAACACAAATGTCCATAGAAGAAGCACTATTCACAACAGTGAAAAAGTAGAAACAACCCAAGTGTCCATCAAAGAAGATTGATAATCAAGTTGTGGTATATACATGCTATGGAATGTTATTCAGCCATAAAAAAAATGAAGTACTGATACATGCTACAACCTCAAAAGCACGCTAAGTCAAAGAAGACAGGCATAAAAGGTCATGTGTTGTACAATGTCATTTATATGAAATGCCCAGCATAGGTAAATCCACAGAGACAGAAAGCAGGTTGGTAGTCACCAGGGGCAGCATGGGAGGTTGGGGAGTAATTGTTTAATGTACCAAATGCTACTAAACTGTTCATTTAAAATAGTTAATTTTATGTTACATGTATTTTGCTTTATTAAAAAAAGAGGTAAATTCAGCAAAAGCTATTTAACTAACAAATCCAGTAAGAATAAAAAAGCCTCTCTCTCCATAGTCCTGATAAAAGACTGACTGTTCTACTGCCAGTAAAAAGTGAATTAGAACCAACATAGAATCTATTTAATCAACAATAACTTGATCAAGTAACCTTGCCTCTGGAAGCCAACCATTCAGTGAGTCTCACACTTCTGAAGGTCAACCAGTCGACAAACTTTTCACTAAATCTTCTGATAGCCAGCTGGCCAATGTGTCTCTCCAGAATAACCATGTTTGTAAGGGTGATGTCAACCCACTCCACCTCTGTAACCAACATAACACGAAAACAATACCCAAATCAAAAACCTTATGTAAAATTAGCAGTTGGATTTACTCAAAATGACAGGCCTAACCAGCATAACTTTCCCTTAAATAATACAGATTTTGTTTCAGATATCAAGTGGTAATCTTGATCTCTCCCTTGGACAACCCTCAAATCAAGATTTTTTATAAGACCTTACTGACAGTATCCCAGGGGACCCTTGGACCAACAAGGAAGACCAGTGGCCTCTTGAGTCCCAAACTCCAATAGTTCTCACATCTGTTGCCAGGTGAGTCTCTCAAAAACAATCTGAACTTTGACTAGGTTCTTTGAGATCCAACTGCTGAATTTATCTAAGAGTTCTAAACAAATAACAGATCTTCATATAAGGTTACTGAGTACATTTAGATATGAATTTATGAAGATCAGACCCATTGCTTGGTTTCACTTTCTTGTTGATCTATTTATATAAATTCTTATATATTCTTATTTTGTCCCTTACTGTCGTGTATCTGTTGAACATATACGGAAGTGCTTCAGAGGGAACAGATGGAGGCGTAAGCTAGGTCTCCAAGTCAACACAAGTTGGCCCTAAAGACTAATGGTTCATTAGTTGGATGAAAACAGGCTGCTAAAATGACTGGGTCAAACTTTGCCTTGAGTCTCTGATGAGATCCTCTTAAGAGTACTCTGCAAGGCCTGGCAATTTGTGAAAGAAGTTCATTTTGTTTAGTCCGCATTTCAGGACCAGTTGCTGGGGTCCCTGATCACGTGGCTCCTTCCTATCCTCTGCTTCACTGAATTAACAAACAGCGCTGTTCATTAGCAAACACACTTCGCTGTCATTAACAAACACACTCGACTTACATAATAGTGCCTTTTCCTTGTTGTCACTGATTAGACTATGTCAAAGGCATGACGTTCTCCTGGCAGAATTCTCACAATAATCCAATCCCTTGTGCTTACCTTGATAAAGGGAGATTTTTGCTAAAACTGTCTTAGAATTACAATAACCATTATAGGGAACTTCTGATAGGTCAAAGTTTATATATTTCAAAGGAGCTCTAGAAAAATAAGGGGGAAAAAGGCTAAAAGCATTCAACAGTCAACTGCTGAGGCCTCAAAATGAAACAAAGACTCAGCCTCTCTGAAAGAAATACCAGTTAATTCCTATTTTAACCCACTGAAACCCACCCTGCTTGCACCTTTCTCTCTACCCAGCTGTATCTCTACAGCTTCTATCCCTTCTATCCTTCTGCACCTTCTTTTACCTCCCAAACAAGTAATCATTTCCTGCAAGTTTTTCTTAACAGATCATTTACATTATACATATCCCTTCAAAACTAATACACCAGAATACAGATCTAAAGAAACTGATCCAGAATCAAGTTGAGAGCTTTAATCAAGGATTTTTCTTAACCTTAGGAAGACAGGTTTATACAGAGTTCAGATTTTGTAAGATTTTTACTGTCTTGGACTACTAAGTTTGTACCAACCAGTTGACTTAATTATCAGCCCCTAAGTTGAGGGCAAAAGAGTCAAAACCAGCAAAAACAATGACAACAAAAACAACACAAAAAGCTAGGAGATGGCTTAAATATTCAGCTCTTCATAATTCAAGGAATGACCTGGAAGGAGTAAGCAAACAGGAAATGTATGATTAAGGCATTTCAGATGCCTTTCTTTTAGGAAAAGTCTTAATGAAAATCAAAACTATAAACAAAGAAACATAAAAAGATGAGGTGAGTAAGTAGCAGATTCCAAAACAAACCCAGAAAAAATTTCAAACATTCTAGAGTATCCTCAAAAGCAAACATGAAGACGGGCTTGCCTATTTTTTTGAAAATGGACTCCAGAAGTACCAACTGAGATGATCTTCAACATATCACTATACACTTCAAAAATCTAGAAATCAAAACAAACTTCTGACCTTCAAGATAAAGAAGATGATATACAAAACAAAAATAAGACCAAAAGCTTCTCTGTTCTATGAGAAATGAGCAGCTGTGTTAATAATACCATAAGCAGGAAGGCCAGGGGAAGAATTCACATTCTGTAATGACTAAAAAACAGGACAACTAGCCAAAATCTCCCCAGTAACTTACTCCAGGAAACGTTAGTTAGTGTTAATCGCTGTCGTGTCCAATTCTTTCTGACCCCATGGACTGTGGCCCACCAGGCTCCTCTGTCCATGGAATTCTCCAAGCAAGAATACTGGAGTGGGTTGCCATTCCCTTCTCCAGGGCCCTGGCCTTTAAATATAGATGAACAACAATATACAGATATGGGTAACTTTACATACTAATAATTCTAGGACCACAGAACATCAGATCCCTCAGAGTACTGCTGCTGCTGTTGCTAAGTCGCTTCAGTCATGTCCGACTCTGTGCGACCCCATGGACTGCAGCCTACCAGGTTCCTCCGTCCATGGGATTTTCCAGGCAAGAGTACTCAGTTCAGTTCAGTTGCTCAGTCGTGTCCGACTCTTTGTGACCCCATGAATCGCAGCACGCCAGGCCTCCCTGTTCATCACCATCTCTCGGAGTAAAAAAAAAAAAAAATGGGCCAAAGAACTAAATAGACATTTCTCCAAAGAAGACATACAGATGGCTAACAAACACATGAAAAGATGCTCAACATCACTCACTATCAGAGAAATGCAAATCAAAACCACAATGAGGTACCATGTCACGCCAATCAGAATAGCAGCGATCCAAAAGTCTACAAGCAATAAATGCTGGAGAGGGTGTGGAGAAAAGGGAACCCTCTTACACTGTTGGTGGGAATGCAAACTAGTACAGCCACTGTGGAGAACTGTGTGGGGATTCTAAAAAAACTGGAAATAGAACTGCCTTATGACCCAGCAATTTCATTTTATTGATTTTCCCGATCCATGAACATGGTATATTTCTCCATCTGTTAGTGCCTTCTTTGATTTATTTCACTGGTGTTTTATAGTTTTATATATATAGCTATTTAGTTTCTTTAGGTAGATATATTCCTAAGTATTTTATTCTTTTTGTTGCAACAGTGAATGGAATTGTTTCCTTAATTTCTCTTTATATTTTCTCATTTTTAGTGTATAGGAATTCAAGGGATTTCCGTGTATTGATTTTATATCCTGCAACTAGAATATTCATAAATTATAGTAATTTTCTGGTGGAGTCTTTAGGGTTTTCTATGTAGAGGATCATGTCATCTATAAACAGTGAAAGTTTTACTTCTTCTTTTCCAATTCCTTTTATTTGTTTTTCTGCTCTGATTGCTGTGGCCAAAACTTCCAAAGCTATATTGAATAGTAGTGATGAGAATGGGCACCCTTGTCTTGTTTCTGACTTTAGGGGAAATGCTTTCAATTTTTCACCATTGAGGATAATGTTTGCTGTGGGTTTGTCATATATAGCTTTTATTATGTTGAGGAATGTTCCTTCTATTCCTGCTTTCTGGAGAGTTTTTATCATATATGGATGTTGAATTTTGTCACAGGCTTTCTCTGCATCTATTGAGATAATCATATGGCTTTCATTTTTCAATTTGCTAATGTGGTGTATCACATTGATTGATTTGTGGATATTGAAGAATCCTTGCATCCCTGGGATAAAGCCCACTTGGTCATGGTGTATGATCTTTTTCATGTGTTGTTGGATTCTGTTTGCTAGAATTTTGTTAAGGATTTTTGCATCTATATTCATCAGTGATATTGGCCTGCTTGAGTTTTCTTTTTTGTGGCATCTTTGTCAGGTTTTGGTATTAGGGTGATTGTGGCCTCATAGAATGAGTTTGAAAATTTACCTTCCTCTGCAATTTTATGGAAAAGTTTGAGTAGGATCGGTGTTAGCTCTTCTCTAGATTTTTGGTAGAATTCAGCTGTGAACCCATCTGGACCTGGGCTTTTGTTTGCTGGAAGATTTCTGATTACAGTTTCAATTTTTATGCTTGTGATGGGTCTGTTAAGATTTTCTATTTCTTCCTGGTTCAGATTTGGAAAGTTGTACTTTTCTAAGAATTTGTCCATTTCTTCCAAGTTGTCCATTAACGTTTTTTCTTTCATAAAACATCTGCTATCTAAGAATTCTTCCATTTATTGTTTGAGAAAATCTTTAAACCTTGCAGTCTCCAGCTGGCAGTGACTATAGTGGCCAACTAATCTATCTTAACCACAATGTTAATGACTAAAAATTGTAGGTATCTTTCACTATAAAGAAGAATAACTTTAAAGACTGACACATCAGTTCAAGGGGAAAATAATTAATTCCAGATGTTGCAAAATAGGTATGGGGAAAGATTTTCATCATTGCTATGTATAGGTAGGAGTTTCTCTGGTGGCTCAGTGGCAAAGAACCCACCTGCCAATGCAGGAGATGTGGTTTCCTTCTCATCCCCTGAAGAAGGAAATGGCTACCCACTCCAGTATTCTGCCTGGGAATTCCATGGTCATTGGAGACTGGTAGACTACAGTCCATGAAATCTTAAAAAGTCAGATGTGACTTAAGGACTAAACAGAAATGGATTGGTAGCTTTTTTCTTTATCTTTCTTGAGATACGGTTCATACTGAGTCCAGTAACTAAATGGGAATATCAACCACTTCCCCATACCAGACCACAGCTAAAAATATTTACAAAAGACAAAAAATATTCCTAATCCATTTGAAAACAAAGTGGAAAAGACTTACTTTTTCTGACAAGTAGTCTTGTTTGCATCTCTCTAAATCCAACAAAAGTGAACGTAAAAGTCGCTCAGTCATGTCCGACTCTTTATGACCCCACGGACTATACAATCCATAGAATTCTCCAGGCCAGAATACTGGAGTGGGTAGCCTTCCCTTCTCCAGAGGATCTTCCCAACCCAGGGATTGAACCCAGGTCTCCTGCATTGCTGGATAATTCTTTACCAGCTGAGCCACAAGGGAAGCCTTAATACCATGGAAATTATACAACAAGCAAAGAGTTGATGCTAAAAAATGAATAAGTTAAAAAATTAGGGACAAATGACTTGCAGAACTAATAACTGAGTTAAATTAGGTCATAAGATATAAGATAATCATACAACATCTGAGTTTGTTTCTGTTTTGTAAATAACTTTTTTAAGCATTTTTTTAAGATACAACATATAAGTGATATCATATACTATTTCTCATTCTCTGTCTGACCCCATTCACTCAGTATAACAATCATTAGGTCCTTCAATGTTGCTACAAATGACATTATTTTATTTTTAAAAGGATGGGTAATATTCTACTGCATGTATGCACCACATCTTCTTTATTAATTCCTCTGTTGACGGACATGTAGGTTGCTTCCATGTCTTGGCTATTGTAAAGAGGACTGCAATGGACATTGCTGCTACTGCTACTAAGTCGCTTTAGTCATGTCCGACTCTGTGCGACCCCATGGACTGCAGCCTACCAGGTTCCTCCGTCCATGGGATTTTCCAGGCAAGAGTAGTGGAGTGGGTTGCCATTGTATTCTCTTAGATAATGTTTTTCTCTGGATATATGAACTTATGGTTTCCAGGGGGAAGTTTAGGGGAGGAGGGGTTGTCAGGGAATTTGAGATGATATGTATCCACTACTATTTTTCATATGGATAACCAACAAAGATCTACTGTATAGCACAGGGAAATCTCAATATTATGTAACAAACTAAATGGGAAAGAATTATGAAAAGAATAGATATATGTATATTATTCTCTTAGATAATGTTTTTCTCTGGATATATGAACTTATGGTTTCCAGGGGGAAGTTTAGGGGAGGAGGGGTTGTCAGGGAATTTGAGATGATATGTATCCACTACTATTTTTCATATGGATAACCAACAAAGATCTACTGTATAGCACAGGGAAATCTCAATATTATGTAACAAACTAAATGGGAAAGAATTATGAAAAGAATAGATATATGTATATGCATAACTGAATCACTTTGCTGTATACCTGAAACTAAAATGAAATTATTAATTAATTATACTCCAATACAAAATAAAAAAATTTAAAATGATAAACGTAAAAATCAATTTCATTTCTATACACTGATGAACAAGTGGAATGAATAAGTGGAAACCTATATAGAAATTCAATACTTTCTTAAAAAATGAACTAGAAGTATAAATATGATGAAACATGCACAGATCTATCTGATAAAAATTACAAATTGCTAATGAAAAAAATCAAGGAAGGCCTAAGTGTTTCATGAAATGCAGTGTTCCAGGAGTGGATGTCTTAACATAGTAAAGAAGTCAGTGCTTCCTAAACTGAAATGTAGGTTTAATAAAATTAATATTAAAATTTCAGCAAGGTGTTCCTTGTAGACAAACATGTTCTAAAAGTTATAAGAAAGGGAAATACTCTAGAATAGCTAGAACAAGTTTCAAAAGTATAAACATGGAGAAATCACTCTTTCTCACATTAAGACTTGCTGTGTAATTCCAGTGATCAAAGTGTTGTGGTATTAGCAGAGGGATATTTAAGGATCAACAGAAAATCCAGAAACAGATCAACACAAATATGCCCTACTAATTTTCAACAAAGGAGCTAAAGGAACTCAATTGAAGAGAAACAGTCTTTCAATAAATATTCAACAGTAGTTGGATATTCATAAGCATAAAAGTGAATCTTGGCTTCACACTTTACATTAAAATTAACTCAAAATGGATCACCAATTTTAAATGTAAAATATAACACTGTAAAAACTTCTTAGTACATTATATAAATGTAATAAAAGCAAATGAAAAGATGTTTAACATCATTATTAGTGAGATAAATGAAAAAAAAAAAAAGAGAGATATTACATACCCATCAGAATAAAATAAAATAAAAATGTGCTTGTGAAAATACAAGAAACTGGATCTCTCATACATTAATGTTAAGGATGTAATATAGTACAACTGTTCTGGAAAATAGTTCAACAGCTCCTTTTCAGTGTAAAAATGAACTTTCCATACAACCCAGCAGTTGCCTCTTGGGCATATATCCTAAAGGATTAAATATTTCCAGGAAGATATTTATAAACAAATGCTTACCTCAGGTGTATTTGTAAATAGACTTAATTAGAAACCACCTAAATGTCCTGCATGGATAAATAAATTGGTATATCCATAGCATGGATTATCCCTATTAGTAAATATAAACAAATTATTTATATACACATGATATGGATAAACCTCATAGAAGTTATGCTGAATGAAAAAAAAAAATCTCAAGATAATGCAAACTGCAGGATGCCTTATAGCGGGTAATACATGAAAAAACAAAGCTGCAGACATGAAAAACAGAGAAGTGACTGTCAGGGAAGGTGAGGCTATCGAGGATATCTGAGCGGATACTGTAGTAATTTGACAGTTAATCATGTAGATAATGGTGATGACTCCACAAAGCTACATGTGTTAAAATTACACACAGTCACACACATATACATACACACAAATCAGTTCAGTTCAGTAGCTCAGTTGTGTCCAAATCTTGGTGACCCCATGGACTGCAGCATTCCAGACTTCCCTGTCTATCACCAACTCCTGGAGCCTATGAAATCACGTCCATTGACTGGGTGATGCCATCCAACCATCTCATCCTCTGTCATCCCCTTCTCCTCCTGTCTTCAATCTTTCCCTAAATCAGGGTCTTTTCCAATGAGTCAGTTCTTTGCATCTGGTGGCCAAAGTATTGGAGTTTCAGCTTTAGCATCAGTCCTTCCAAAGAATATTCAAGATTGATTTTCTTTAGGATGGACTGGTTGCATCTCCTTGCTATTCAAGGACTCTCAAGAGCCTTCTCTAACACCACTTTTCAAAATCACCCACTTGTCGGCACTCAGCTTTCTTTACAGTCAACTCTCACATCCATACATAACAAACGGAAAACCATAGTTTTGACTTGATGGACTTTGTTGGCAAAGTAATCTCTGCTTTTTAAAATGCTATTTAGGTATTTCATAGCTTTTCTTCCAAGGAGCAAGTGTCTTTTAATTTCATGGCTGCAATCACCATCTGCAGTGATTTTGGAGCTCAAAGAAATGAAGTCTGTCAGTATTTCCATTGTTTCCCCATCTATTTGCCACAAAGTGATGGGACCAAATGCCATTATCTTAGTTTTATGAATGTTGAGTTTTCAGCCAACTTTTTCACTCTCCTTTTTCACTTTCATCAAGAGACTTTGCATTCCTTCGCTTTCTGCCATAAGGAGAGTGTCATCTGCATATCTGAGGTTATTGCTATTTCTCCCAGCAATCTTGATTCCCACTTGTGCTTCATCCAGCCCAGGGTTTCTCATGATGTACTCTGAATATAAGTTAAATAAGCAGGGTGACAATATACATCCTTGACGTACTCCTTTCCCGACTTGAAACCAGTCTGTTTTTCCGTGTCCAGTTCTAACTGTTATTTCTTGACGTACATACAAATTTCTCAAGAGGCAGGTCAGGTGATCTGATATTCCCATCTCTTTCAGAATTTTTCATAGTTTGTTGTGATTCACACAGTCAATGGCTTTGGCATCATCAATAAAGCAGAAGTAGATGTTTTTCTGAAACTCTCTTGTATTTTGATGATCCAGTGGATCTTGGCAATCTGATTTCTGGTTCCTCTGCCTTTCTTAAATTCATCGTGAACATCTGGAATTTAACGGTTCATGAACTACTGAAGTCTGGCTTGGAGAATTTTGAGCATTAACTTTACAAGCATGTGAGGTGCAATGGTGGGGTCGTTTGAGCACTCTTTGGCATTGCCTTTCTTTGGGATTGTAATGAAAACTGACCTTTTCCAGTCCCATGGCAACAGCTGAGTTTTCCAGATTTGCTGGCATATTTAGTGCAGCACTTTCACAGCACCATCTTTCAGGATTTGAAACAACTCAACCGGAATTCCATCACCTCTACTAGCTTTGTTTGTAGTGATGCTTCCTAAGGCCCACTTGACTTCACATTCCAGGATGTCTGGCTCTAGGTGAGTGATCACACCATCGTGATTATCTGGGTGGTGAAGATCTTTTTTGTACAGTTCTTCTGTGTATTCTTGCCACCTCTTCTTAATATCTTCTGCTTTGTTAGGTCCATACCATTTCTCTCCTTTAGAGCCCATCTTTGCATGAAATGTTCCTTGATAGCTCTAATTTTCTTGACAAGATCGCTAGTCTTTCCCATTCTCTTGTTTTTCTCTATTTCTTTGCACTGATCACTGAGGAAGCCTTTCTTATCTCTCCTTGCTATTCTTTGGAACTCTGCATTCAAATGCATAAATCTTTCCTTTTCTCCTTTGTTTTTCACTTCTCTTCTTTTCACAGCTATTTGTAAGGCCTCCTCAGACAACCATTTTGCTTTTTGCATTTCTTTGTCTTGGGGATGATCTTGATCCCTGCCTCCTGTACAATGTCACAAATCTCTGTCCATAGTTTTCAGGCACTCTGTCTATCAGATCTAATTCCTTGAATCTATTTCTCACTTCCACTGTATAATCATAAGGGCTTTGATTTAGGTCATACCTGAATGGTCTAGTGGTTTTCACTACTTTCTTCATCTTAAGTCTGAATTTGGCAATGAGTTCATGATCTGAGCCACAGTCAGCCCCCAGACTTATTTTTACTGAATGTGTAGAGCTTCTTCATCTTTGGCTGCAAAGAATATAATCAATCTGATTTCAGTATTGACCATCTGGTGATGTCCATGTGTACAGTCTTCTCTTGTGCTGTTGGAAGAGGGTGTTTGCTATGATCAGTATGTTCTCTTGGCAAAACTCTGTTTTTCCTGCTTCATTCTGAACTCCAAGGCCAAATTNTTTACTGAATGTGTAGAGCTTCTTCATCTTTGGCTGCAAAGAATATAATCAATCTGATTTCAGTATTGACCATCTGGTGATGTCCATGTGTACAGTCTTCTCTTGTGCTGTTGAAAGAGGGTGCTTGCTATGATCAGTATGTTCTCTTGGCAAAACTCTGTTTTTCCTGCTTCATTCTGAACTCCAAGGCCAAATTTCCCTGTTATTCCAGATATTTCTTGACTTCCTACTTTTACATTCTAGTCCCCTATAATGAAACGGATATCTTTTCTAGTATTAGTTCTAGGAGGTCTTGTAGGTCTTCATAGAACCGTTCAACTTCAGCTTCTTCAGCATTACTGGTCAGGTCATAGACTTGGATTACTGTGATACTGAATGGTTTGCCTAGGAAATGAACAGATATCATTCTGTCATTTTTGAGATTGCATACAAGTGCTGCACTTTGGACCCAAATTAGTATGACTGGTGAAATCTGAATAAGCCCTTTGGGTTGCATCAGTGTTAGTGTGAAAACTGGCTTGAAAACTGAAAGATAGTTTATAATTTAAATACTAGTGGTTTTTTAGCAGATGGCATAAGTGATGTATTTTGTTTCTTATAATTTTTACTGGAGTATAGTTTCTTTACAATGTTGTGTTTGTTTCTGCTGTATAGTAAAGTGAATCAATTATATGTATACATTTATTCCTTCTTTTTTGAATTTCCTTCTCATTTATGTCAACATGAAGCATTCAATATAGCTCTCTGCACTATACAGTAGGTTCTCATTAATTATTATTTTCTACATTAAAGCAAAAGTCACTCAGTCATGACTGACTCTTTCAGACCCATGGCCTACAGTTCATGGAACTCTCCAGGCCAGAATACTGGAGTGGGTAGCTGCTCCCTTCTCAGGGGGATCTTCCTAATCTAGAGATCATACTCGGATCTCCCATATTGCAGGTAGATTATTTACCAGCCGAGCTACCAGGAAAAGTTCACTTTATACATAGTAGTGTGTATATTAACCTCCAAACTATACAAACAGCTTATGCAGCTAGATATCATAAAAATAACCCAATCAAAAAATGGGCATAAAACATAAATAGACACTTCTCCAAAGACATACAGATGGCCAAAAGGCACATGAAAATATACTCAATATCAATAGTTATTAGAGAAGTGCAAATCAAAATTACAACGTATCACCTCACACAGGTCAAAATGGCCATTAACTAAATATCTACAAACAGTAAATGCTGGAGAAGCTATGGAGAAAAGGAACCCCTCCTACACTGTTGGTGGGAATATAAAGTGGTACAGCCACTATGGAAAACAGTATGGATATTTCTTAAAAAGCTAAAAATAGAGCTACGGTATAATCCAGCAATGCCACTCCTGGGCACATATACAGAGAAAACCATAATTTCAAGTAGATTTGTAGTAGAAAAGTTGTGATTTTATTTAAAAGAGAAAGCTCTATGCACTTTTTAAAATTATTATTAGAATGGATGAGAGTAGGTAAAAACATGAGGGGAGTAGTAAGACTTCAACACTGATCTCACTCAGTCAGTTCAGTCACTTAGTTGTGTCCAACTCTTTGAGACACCATGGACTGCAGCATGCCAGGCCTCCCTGTCCATCACCAACTTCCGGAGCTTGCTCAAACTCATGTCCATCAAGTCGGTGATGCCATCCAACCATCTCATTCTCTGTCATCCCCTTCTCCTCCTGCCTTCAATCTTTCCTAGCATCAGAGTCTTTTGCAATGAGTCAATTCTTCACATGGTGGCCAAAGTATTGGAGTTTCAGCTTCAACATCAGTCCTTCCAATGAACACCCAAGACTGATCTCCTTTAGGATGGACTGGTTAGATCTCCTTGAAGTCCAAGGGACTCTCAAGTTTTCTCCAACACCATAGTTCAAAAGCATCAATTCTTCAGTGTTCAGCTTTCTTTATAGTCCAACTCACATCCATACATGACTAATGGAAAACCATAGCTTTGTCTAGATGGACCTTTGTTGGCAAAGTAATGTCTCTCCTTTTTAATATGCTTTCTAAGTTGGTCATAGCTTTTCTTGCAAAGAGCAAGCATCTTTTAATTTAATGGCTGCAGTCACCATCTGCAGTGATTTTGGAGCCCCCGAAGTAAGGTCTCTCACTGTTTCTATTGCTTCCCCATCTATTTGCCTTAAAGTGATGGGACTGGATGCCATGATCCTAGTTTTCTGAATGTTGAGTTTTAAGTCAACATTTTCACTCTCCTCTTTCACTTTCATCAAGCGGCTCATCAGATCCTCCGTGCTTTCTGCTATAAGAGTGGTGTCGTCTGCATAATCGATATTCCCGGCAATCTTGATTCCAGCTTGTGCTTCATCCAGCTGGCATTTCTCATGATGTACTCTGCATATAAGTTAAATAAGCAGGGTGACAGTGTACATCCTTGACGTACTCCTTTCCCGACTTGAAACCAATCTGTTGTTCCATGTCCAATTCTAACTGTTGCTTCTTGATGAGCAGACAAATTTTTCAGCAGGCAGATGAAGTGGTCTGGTATTCCCTTTTCTTGAAGAATTTTCCACAGTTTGTTGTGATCCACACAGTCAATGGCTTTTGCATAGTCAATAAAGCATAAGTAGATGTTTTTTTGGAACTCTATTGCTTTTTTGCAGATCCAACAGATGTTGGCAACTTGATTTCTGGTTCCTCTGCCTTTTCTAAATCCAGGTTGAACATCTGGAAGTTCACAGTTCACATACTGTTGAAGCCTGGCTTGGAGAATTTTGAGCATTACTTTGCTAGAGTGTTTGGAACTCTATTGCTTTTTTGCAGATCCAACAGATGTTGGCAACTTGATTTCTGGTTCCTCTGCCTTTTCTAAATCCAGGTTGAACATCTGGAAGTTCACAGTTCACATACTGTTGAAGCCTGGCTTGGAGAATTTTGAGCATTACTTTGCTAGAGTGTGAGATGTGCACAATTTTGTCATAGTTTGAACAATCCTTGGTATTGCCGTTCTTTGGGATTGAAATGAAAACTGACCTTTTCCAATCCTGTGGTCACTGCTGAGTTTTCCAAATTTGTTGGAATACTGAGTGTAGCACTTTCACAACATCATCTTTTAAGATTTGAATTAGTTTAACTGGAGTTCCATCACTTCCACTAGCTTTGTTCATAGTGATGCTTCCAAAGGCCCACTTGACTGATTTACTGTCACATTATAAACCTGTCTACTAAAACACTCCCTTTTGGATCCTGAACACCACACTAGGAGACACAAGTCCTTATCCACTTATTTTACATTTCTTCTCAAGGAACACATTCTCCCAGAATATATGCAGATGTTTTAACTTTTGACTCAATATCCATTATATATATATTTCTCATCCAATCCCTTGGCACAGTATCTCCAAGAAGTAAGTTCTAACATTTTGAGGACTCTTCACTTAATGCTCACTTCACTTTCATTTTCCACAGAGTTCTGATTGAGATTATATCTACAGCCTCCTTGGAATTTTAACTTGGTCCAGTCCACATAATTTTTAGGACTTTTGGGAATGTTTGGGAAAATGTCTGTTTTAATGCCCCACCCTTATGTGTTCAACCCCCCATTTAGCCACTAATTACTGGTTCCTTAATTTCTCCAAGTCTCAGTATGAGGTGTTTAACTTTTGACTCAATATCCATTATATATATATTTCTCATCCAATCCCTTGGCACAGTATCTCCAAGAAGTAAGTTCTAACATTTTGAGGACTCTTCACTTAATGCTCACTTCACTTTCATTTTCCACAGAGTTCTGATTGAGATTATATCTACAATCTCCTTGGTATTTTAACTTGGTCCAGTCCACATAATTTTTAGGACTTTTGGGAATATTTGGGAAAACGTCTGTTTTAATGCCCCACCCTTATGTGTTCAACCCCCCATTTAGCCACTAATTACTGGTTCCTTAATTTCTCTAAGTCTCAGTATACTTACTTACAAAGTGACATGGTCACCCTTATCCAGTGGAATGAATTAAATGAGATCATGTACATAGAGCATTCAGTACCATACTTGAAAAGTCATGCCACACGTGTTCAAATGAAAATGCTTTCAGTCTTACCATCTCTCTTCTAATAAACAATATTCTCTGAGCAGATTTAACAATAGAAATAGAGGAAATAGAGAAATATATCTGGGATAGATTCTTTTGAATAGCTCATCAGTAAATTTGAACTTTATCAAGTAGCAAACAGAAAACTCTTTTGAATAGAAGAGGGATTACAAAAGCCCATATGAATATGAAACTGAAGCTTAACAGATAGAGTGACTTCTGTGTTTTAGATACCTCAGTTTTGGGTATATTGTCTTAGTACTCACAACAATACAAAGAGATAAGCAAGCACACGTCTCTGTGTGTGTGTGTGTGTGTGTGTGTGTGTGTTTGATGTCATATTACTTTGCTTACATCCTCACTGTCTATTTCTGTGTAACAAACTGGTCTAAAACTCAGAGGCTAAGAATAATGAGCATTTACTATGCCTCTCAAGTCAATGAGGTTGCTGGGTGGTTCCTCTGGTCTCTTGTGTCTACACTCAGTGGCAGATTGAGCAGACATGTCTGCTACTCTTGGCTGGGCTCACTCATATATGGTCCAGAATGACTCAGCTGGGACAAGTTGGTCTTCTCTGTGAAACTTTTCTGTGTATATGTCTCACCTCCCATTTATCTGGTTGGATTTGGAAGAATTCTGTTATTGTTGATTAATAGCAATGGCAGAGAAGCAAGCAAGAAATGAAATACATAAGCACTTTATTAAGAATTTTCTTGTGTCAGTCTTGATACCATCACTCCTTTTGTCAAAGCAACTTACATGGTTTTGCTTATAATCAGAGATTATAAAATTACATAAACAAACATGCAAATACCAGAAGACCATTAATGAGATCAACTAAGCACAGTTATTAAAAGGAGAAATTGAAACCCTCTGAACCCCAAATCTATAGATAATATCCCCATACAAAACAGATTCTCTGTACATAGTTCTTTACATTCTGAAATGAATGGTTGTGTGCTAAGTCGCTTCAGTCATGTCTGACTCTATGTGACCCTATGGACTATAGCCTGCCAGGCTCCTCTGTCCATGGGGTTCTCCTGGACAGGACACTGGGGTGGGTTACCATTTCCTCCTCCAGGAGATCTTCCTGACCCAGGAATCAAACATGCATCTTTCACAATTCCACCCAGAGATTGCGCTCCTTAGAAAAATCAGAAACCCAACTCTAACAGGCTGACAAGTTAAGAAGGACACTTGCTTACCTTCCCCCTGAGTCTTGATACAGCAATACAACTCTAGAAACCTAGTCATAATTTCACTTATTGTCTTACTTCCCTGAGACACATTACAATAGTCTCACATGTGTAGAACACATCTACATCTTAAAGACCATCTGAGCAGTCTGAAACACAACTCAGACTGAAGCCCACTCTTGGATTTCACAAGATGGCAGCTGGAAGCAAATGACATTAACTGAATTCCTTTAGATGGGTTAAAAGAAATCTTGTCTCTCAGGTAGGTAAAAATTAATGAGACATTCAGGATGTTTTTAGTCTATGTAGCAATGGTGGGGTTTCTCTGGAGACTGTAATATTTAAAGTTATATTTTATTGCTAAACCTTGTAGAGGATCTGCAAATTACATTTGCTTAATTCCACAGCTGTGAAATGTCAGCCACTTGATGTCTTTGAATATTGTCTTCAGCTGACTTTGAAAACTTGGAGGATCTTGCTTCCTTTTCTCCAGTGTTTAACTTTTCAACCAATAAGTGGCAATGGAACAAACACCCCTGATAATACAAGCCAGGTCTGATACAGAAGCCATTCTTTTTAGAATTCTTGGAGCTTAATTTCCAGGCAGCCTTTCCCCAGAGCAGTTTGATTTGCATGTGAAATTTTGTTTCTGTAATTTACTTTGTTCCTTTAAAGTGATTTAAGATTTGATAGAAGGTTTGTTCCTCAGTGAGGATGAATACTTGTCCAGTTTTCTTAATTCACAGTTAACAAACTTTTATGAAACTCAGAGTCTGAAGCAGACATTCTGACACCTGGAAGGATTTGGAAATGAATAGAATATGTCCCAACCTGGGCAAAGCCATCTTATGGAATCTGAATGCCAGATTCTTTTAGAGATTAGAGATGGGGGTTTTGAAGAGACAAAATAAAAAGGCCATTAATCTTGCAAATATCTCCTAGAATGGCAATATCTCCTAGGCTCAGGCAAGGATGGGTTAATTTCTTCCTTCCTGATATCTACATGTGGACAGGGTTTGAACAAAGGCACTTTAACAGGCAGAGGGGCAGGATTCTCTGATTAAGGTCATTATGTATGATTATAATAGTAAAAGCAATGAAAATCAAGTCAAAGAAACTGTGAAGTCAGAATTGGCTTTTCTACCTACCACTTCTGAGGCCTCACTCCCAGGGACAAACCAGGTGAGTCATGAGTGAATGTGATGAGGTGAACCCACCAGCTCTTGACAGAGCTCCTGGGAACCAGACCAGGTCCCCAGACTGCCTTACTTGTGCTTTGCAGAAATGCCCTCCTCTATTGTCTACCCAGTTCATAACTTCCCACTTCTCCTTGGAGATCTGGCCCAGGTGTCAGCTTTCTTGGCAGATTAACCCCATGATCCTCCCTTGAAGGTGGGCAACTCCCTCCCAAAGTTCAGAGAGCTTTCAAAACCCTTTTCATCACAGACTCCAGTGCAAGGCCAGGCTGTAATGAGGAAGCAGCCAGGAGGCTCTTCTCACATTTGTAGTTAAGGGCCTGGTATAAAACATGTCATTGGTGATGAAAAGTGTATGTAAAATTCAATCATGGAGCAATTCATAGTTTTTACTTTCTTTTCCTTTCCTAGACTACACAGAGTCCACCTTGCACCTATTATTTCATCCTTATTTCTAATATAAAAACTGGCCCAGACTAGGGCCTGATAAATGCAAATAAAGACATTAATGAGTTAATTAATAATGCAAATATATTCTCCACAATTATATTGTTAGAGTAGTTCCCTTTCGGTTCAAAGATTCCTTTCTTCTAAGGAAAGCTTTCGCAGTTTATAAGATGCCTTCAGAATCTCTGCAGGTGGTAAAGATGAGAGGAACATCTCCAGCTACAGGTGAAAATTTTTTGAGCTCCTCCAGGGGGTCAGAGTTCTGGATTCCACACCTTCTTCTCTCTTTCTAAAACCAGCATGTGGGGTTGTCTCTTTCTGTGTTTGGGGCTCCTCCACAGATGGACAGCTCTCACCAACAAGCAGAGCACAGTATGTCCTTGTAACTGACACCAACTGGGGCTCTACACTGTGCACCTCAGCCAGCTCTGTGTCAGGCAGGGCAAGCTCACACCTGTGCCAGCAGGCTGGCACTGCAATCTGTGAGGCTCCATGTTGTGAGGAGCATTCATTCTCTTCTTCCCTTGTGAACAGACACAGCACCGTGATGTCTAACTAAGAAAAGTTTGATACTTAAAAAATATATTCATTTCTCTGAGATGGAAGCAACACTGAGAGGCAAATCTCCCTTCTATAACCTCTTCTGCCTCACTTGCATGCGTGCTAAATTATTTCAGTCATGTTCAACTCTTTGTAACCCCATGGACTGTAGCCCATATGGCTTCTCTCTCCATGGATTCTCCAGGGAAGAATACTGGAGTGGATTGCCATGCCTTTCTCCACGGGATCTTCCCAACCCAGGGATCGAACTTGGGTCTTTTACATCTTCTGCATTGGTAGGTGTATTCTTTACCACTAGAGTCACCTGGGAAGTCCCTTCTGCCTCATAACTTTTATCAAACTAAAAATTAGAGAAAAAGGCAGAAACAGAGTCTGATATTGTAGTCTTTACCAGTAGTTCTGCCTCTGGGGGTTGTGGACCCCTTAGCCCACCTGTGCTAAGGCTGCTTACTGGGTGTTAAAGTGGTTTGGGGTGTGATGTGAGTGAGCTCAAATCTATGCCTGTGGAAGTCTGATATTTAATTGAGATACAAGGCAGTAAGTACTAAAGTACAGTTTGTCCTAAACCCACAGCCTAGGGAAAGTGTTCCAAGAGAGTGGCTGCCAGTGCCCTGTCCAAACTCCACCCACCTCCCAGTGTACCTGGGTCCCCCTGCACTGGGTCAGTGAGTGGAACACAGAGAATCAAAATTAACTGCATGGGGAAAGCACGATAAACTCCAGAACTGATAGGAAGTGCTCAGATATGAACCATCCCACCTCTCCTGGCTAGGGGCAGCAGTATGAGCTTCCTTCTGTACATAAGGGGCTGCACCCTCCATTCAGTTCAGTTCAGCTCAGTCACTCAGTTATGTCCAACTCTCTGTGACCCCGTGATTCGCAGCATGCCAGGCTTCCCTGTCCATCACATCTCCCAGAGTTCACTCAAACCCACGTCCATCGAGTCTGTAGGCCCTGCAAATCTTCCTGGCATAGAACCACCATGAAACACATTCTGAGCCCCTATTCTCACTGAGGAGGCACAGCAACCCTCTGGGGGATAAGTCCCCTTCTAGCCCACGGGTCTGGCTCAACAGCACCCACAATATACAGACCCCCACTCCCTCTAGAGCGGGCACTTGAGGAAGACACTCCAAGTATCCAAAGAGATGGAACCTCAAGAAATGTGTGAGGTTAGTACCTAAACTACTGCTTCACTACAGCATTTATGAGGTGTGGAGTTCTCTGTATGGGGCTAAGCCCCAGACTCACTTTCAGTGATTTAGTTATCTTAACAGCCCCACAGGGCAGGTGATTCTAGCTCTGTTTTAGAACTAAGAAGCTCAGATTTAGAAATGCTCTGTGATTTGCCTAAGATTATTCAGCTAACCATAGGACCAAAGCAAAGTTGGAGCTGAGCCTGCCTCCTCTAAAGCTGCGTTCTTTCCTATAATGCAACCCAGTGACCCCAAATGGGCTTCTGCCTGCCTGCTGTGAGTTGAGGCTGGACACGTGGTCTAGGAGATGTGAGGGAGTGATGTGTTTTCAGTACACTGTTAACATGGGACACACACTTTCTCTTAAGCAAAGACAGAAAACGGTTCCTTTGGTCTGCATAGCAGCTTAGAAAATACTTTAGGAAAGTCAATTTTGCTGAACTTATGAATCAAAAATAAAAGATGGTGCAGATGAACAGGATTTTTTAATGTGGGTGCAGATGAACAGGATAAGAGTGCAAAGGACAAATCTCCATAAACTCAATGAGAACCCAGTGACACAAATCCTTGCATCTTACGTGATAAGAGCACATAGACAGCCAATGTGTTGTCACCACATGAGTACCATCCAAACCAGGCCATGTCAGCCTTACTGAGAATATATACCTCCTATCAGCTTCCTTCTAAGTCCTTGGTGGGTGTGGGAGGAAGAGACCATGTGTCTGACCCAACTCTTGGGAGTGACGGAAGTATGGCAGGAGGATAAGCTGTGGTCAGAGTTCCCTCTGCTTACTCCAACCTCTCTCTAGCTCCTGATATTTACAGTATTTCATCAGATACAATGATTTCTTCAATGAGATGAACTATTGCTAATTATCTATGACACAAATGTTATTTTCAATTATAAGAGGCAGTGCCCAATGTGTTCTACTTTGTATTAGTCAGCTTGGGCTGCAGTAACAAAACAAACAAAAGCATTGTTTAAGGAGGCTTAAAAAGTGGACTTTTATTTCTCACATTTCTTGTTATTTGTTTCTCAGTTGCTAAGTCAAGTCCAACTCTATGCCACCCCATGGACTGCAGCATGCCAGGCTTCCTTGTCCTTCACAGTCTCCTGAAATTTGCTCAAACTCATGTACATTGAGTCCATGATGCCATACAACCATCTCATTCTCTGCCCTGCCTTTCTCCTCCTGCCCTCAGTCTTTCCCAACATCAGGGTCTTTTCCAGTGAGTTAGCTCTTTGCATCAGGTGTCCAAAGTATTGGAGATTCAGCTTCTGGATCAGTCCTTCCAGTAAATATTCAGGGTTGATTTCCTTTAGGATTGACTGGTTTGATCTCTTTACACTCTAAGAAATTCTCAAGAATCTTCTCCAATACCACAGCTCAAAAGCATCAATTCTTTGGTGCTCAGCCTTCTTTATGGTCCAACTATCACATTCACACATAACTACTGGAAAACCTGTAGCTTTGGCCATAGAAACCTTTGTTGGCAAATGATGTTTAATATGCTGTCTAGATTGGTCATAACTTTTATTCCAAGGAGTAAGCATCTTTTAATTTCATGGATACAGTCATCATCTGCAATGATTTTGGAGCCGAAGAAGATAAAATCTGCCACTATTTCCATTTTTTCCTCATCTATTTGCTATGAAGCGATTGGACTGGATGCCATGATCTTAGATTTTTGAAACTCACAGTCCTAGAGGCTAGGAAAGCCAAAATCAAGGGGCTGGCAGATTTGGTTTCTGATGAAGGGTCTTTTCTTGGTTTATGGATGGCTGCCTTTTCATGGTGTCCTGACACAGTGAGAGGAGAGAAGGCAGAAGGAAGAGGAGGGAAGAGGAAGAAAAGGGAAGAGAACATGTTGAGAGAAGAGAGGAGGGTTATAGGATGGAAGGTGAGCTCTCTGGTGTTACTTGTTACCAGGACACTAATCCTATCAGATCAGGGCCTCACCTGTATGATCTCATTTAGCCTTAATTGCCTTCTTAGAGGCCTTATCTCCAAATACATTTATACTTGGATACATTGAGTTCAAAACATCCTCAGGGGCATAGAATCTGGAGTTCCATGGTTTTCTTTAAATTCCACCTCTGCCCATTAAACCTGGGGGACCTTGGTCAAGTTATTGAACTTCTCTAGTCTTATTTCTCATCTTTAAAACAGGGATAATAGCAGTTCTACTTCTGGGATTAAACTACACAATTTATGGAAGTGTTTGGAATGGACCTGGTGTATGGATAAGCTATTACTATTACTCTTTAAAACTGCATGTTATAAAATGTTCTAAAATCTTACTATTGTATTTCTTCACCTATTGAAGAATGAAAAAAGTCAAAGTGTTAGTTGTTCATGCGTGTCTGAGACTTTGTGACCCCATGTAGTGTGCCAGGCTCCTCTGTCCATGGAATTTTCCAGCCAAGAATACTGGAGTGTGTAACTACTCCCTTCTTCAGGAGATCTTTCTGACTTGGGGATCAAACCCGGTCTCTTGCATTGCAGGAAGATCTGAGTCACCAGGGAAGCACTCTCTGACTATGGAACATAAATTAGTAAAATGCATCAACTAAGAGATATTCTTTGAGATCAGTAATGACAATGACTTGCTATTGCTGAGGGCTCCCCATTCCACAGATTCTGGTGCGATCCTTATGGCCCTCTTCTCACATAGTCTGCACAACTCCTGAGATCCTATTCTTAACTTTGTTGGACAGAAGTGACAGCTGCCATCACAGAGGGCCAGTGATTCTCTCAAAGTTACTCATCTATAAAGGGAAGTTTCTGGGTAGAATTTTTCAAAACCCATACCTTTTACTGTTAACTGTATTGTAATACAACATAATGTAAGACTTATTTTCTACAAGTTATCAGTTTCCTCAGTAAAAGTTGTATCTGGTTTGTACTTGTTCCAGTCCCTGTGCTGTGCTGTGAAAAAAATCACTCCAGGCAAGTGTAATCCAGGGAGACCAGTGAAACCTCAGCATGACAACATTTATCAAACCTGGGGGTGGGGGGGGGTGTGCAGTGGGGCATGCCCTGTGACTGCAGAGATCGCAGGAAGCTGCTTGGAGAGAGTCACTCCAGGTGAACCACAAAGGAGAGCTGGAGGGAGGCAGTTAGGGGAGGAACTCTGGAGCAGATCGCTTAGATGTATGACATTTTTTCTTCGTACTTACTTCAACTTCATGAAGTTTTATGGCACCTGCCACAGGCCAGGTGCCCTGCTGGATGTCAGTGATAAAATACTACCACAGGAACACAATTGTTCATGTAGTCTTTACGAAGGCAGATTGCAGTGGGAGAGTCGGATTTGGGGATGTTATTAAAATATGAGGTGGACTTGAAATAGGCAGCTCTCCAGAGCAACCTTCGTGAGATCAGGACCGTGGGCTTCCTGGAGGCTTTGCACCGAGCTGATCGCAGTCAGAGGGGACAATGGGTGAGGGATGAGCACTCTAAGAAGGGGCATAGCTGACCTGAGGCCAGAGACAGCTCACTGCTGAGTGTTTGGGGAACCCATGCTTTATTGTCTAGACAACAAGAGGGCTTGGAGACTGGTCAGAGATGGGAGAGGTACACCCTGCCTCTGATTTTCAGCCTCTGGCTGTGTGGTTGGACTTTTCACAAGAGCAGGGATCCAGGGAGGCCAGCTGGCTGAAGACACTAATGGTCAGCTTCAGACAGGTTGTGGTGAGGTTGGTTAGGCATCTGAAACCTGGAGCTACAGAAACTATTTCCACTCTGAAGGAGAGCTAGTGCTCGGGCTACCTGTCTGTTTCCTTCTGTTGCTGATTCCCCAGGATTTTGCATTATATGGTGGACGTTGGCAGTGTGGATCCTACTCTTGGCATCTGGCTTCCACAAAATCTGATTATTCTGGGATGCAGTCTGTACAGTCACCCCACACACACATACTAATTGCCAACAGACTCCCACCTGCTATAGCCTATTGCTCCAAACACAAGGACTGGCCATAGATCTCTGTGTTGGTATCTTGGACTTGGGAATTGGAAAACCAAATCACTCCTCTCCTGAAGTGGAAATAAAACGTAAGTGTTGTTGGCAGCTCTATTTTTACATTTTTGGTGGTAATCGCAAGTGAGTGAAAATTAGAATGGTATCCACAGCCTTTCAAAGTTGAGAGTTAGACTGTGACACGGTGATATCAGCCCTGACACTGAAGCTTGGGACTGGTCATCTTCTAGCGGAAAGCTGCCTTCCCTTCTCTCTGTGGTTTGTTGGAGTTTAGTGTTTTAGCTAAGTTTTGTCTGATTCTTTGTGACCCCATGGACTGTAGCCCACCCAGGTTCCTCTGTCCTTGGGATTTTCTAGGCTAAAACACTGGAGTGGGGTGCCATTTCCTTCTCTATTCCATGGCTTCTTTGTTGATTTTGTGAGCCGATGCTTCCCCTTTACAGTTAAGTCCAGTGAAAGGTCTGTAGAAGTTTTTTGGGTTTTAGTCCATTTATATATTGTGTTCACAAACACACATAATCGTGATTGTAGTCTTGCCTAGGATTAACAGTCACATGGCATAGACTAGATTCAAATTTAGAACAATTTGACCATTTATACAGCAGATTTGTATTCATAGGGACTTCCCTGGTGGCTCAGATGGTAAAGTGACTGTCTACAATGCGGGAGACCTGGGTTCAAACCCTGGGTTGGGAAGATCCCTTGGAGAAGGAAATGGCAATCCACTCCAGTACTATTGCCTGGAAAATCCCATGGACAGAGGAGCCTGGTAGGCTACAGTCCATGGGGTCACAAAGAGTCGGACACGACTGAACGACTTCACTCACTTTTGTATTCATAACTGCTATAATTAGCAGCCTGCAAATTTCAATGATTTGCTCTCATGAAGTTTCACTCTCACCCATGCCACTGTGGATGTCCCTAGATAGGCAGACCAAAAGTTCTCACATCTAATATTTAACAGCCTCAGCCTGAGAATGGTTCACATTATCTCCACTGGCACTACTCCAGCAAGAACCAGCGATGTGATTACACCTGAATGAAAAGAGAGCTGGGAGGTAAGTGATTGGATAGGCAGTTCCGCTCGAGCCACAGTTACCACAGGAGGCGGGCATTGATTATTGGTGTCCTTCCTATCTTTACCACAGATCCCATTCAGTACACCAGGGTTCAGTGGAAAGACAAAGGGATTGAGCTCTCCAGAGTCCTGAGATTGATGTGAGGAACAAGTCAAGTGATGTTGGGTCACTGTGTAGAGAAGGAGAAGCAAACTCCATTGCATCATAAGCATCTGAACACAGGCAAAGATTTTCTTTGCCATGCACATGACCTTGGTCTCCAAGGTACTAGGTGGCAAGAATGTGGGGGCTGGTGCACACCTTCAAGCATTGTCTAACTCCATGCTTTTTTCCCTGTGAATGAGAGTCAGGGAAGAAAGCAACAAGTAAATATGGGGAGAAGTCAGTTATATGAAATTATAGAGCAAGGAATCAGTCATAGAATATGGACCCTGCCCTCTAAACCTGGGGATGAGAATAACAGGCCAAGGGTTGATCTTTTATCTTCTAGCTTGTTGGTCATGTGATATTTCAATAAATAGGAATTTTGCCCTCTAATTAGAGGCCTGCTGTACCTCATTTATGGGATCGTAGAAGAAGTGCTGTAGGAGCCCAAGGTATATTTTTGGGTATTGTAGCAGCATGGGGTATCCCATGAGCTTTCCAAGGTGGAATGAATGGACTCGTGCAGACTTCAGAGGCATATCCAAGACCTGGCAACTGCCCCTAACACACCCATTTGTACACACATGCACACACGGGCACACACGCACTACAGTCTGCTTTGGACCTATATAGAAATAAACCTCCTGGCCCCTAGGGTTGCAAGCATGCCTCATAATATATGTGAAAAGAATAAAATTACCTTGCAGGAAATTTTCTATTTTCTTTTCAGTGCACAGAAGAATGATGTGAGTCTTGCTCTGCTGATCTCTGAAATGGTTCTTTACCTTGAAACAACATTAAAGTCACTACTGTCTGAGAATCTAGGAGTCTGTTTACAATATAATTAGCATGGTAATCAAAGGCAGTCAATGAAACACAAAAAAACCAATTACTTGTGGCTTTAAACTGTTTGCCATTAAATAATAAAACTAGAAACAACAAGGAATCCTGTTTTCCTAGTGAACTCTCAGCCACACTGTCTTTGTGAGGCTTTGAGGAAAAAAAAAAAAAAATAATCAATTAATCACTGTCTGAGACCTTAGCTTATTATAGACATCTGCTGATGGCAAAAAGCCAAGACTGCTATTACAAAGTTTTCACTAAAGCAAAGACATTTTTATGCTATTCACAAGGAAGAAAGGTTGATTTATTTCTGGGGTAAATATCTCTGTATGTTTTTCCTTTCTGCCAAATTTTGACTGGCAGAACTATTCATAAAAATAGTTGGCAACATTCAGTCAAGAGCTGGTGGGTCTCCATTTCAATGTCTCCTTAGGTATCCTGCCTTGAGTCGGGCCTGGTCTTGTGGACCAGCAAGGGTGAGTGTGAAGGCAAGAGCCTCTCTAGGTCCAGATCATTCACCACAATGGGGCCAGCTGGCTGGGGGACCTCACCTGGAACTGCTCCTGCACAGGGTTGGGAAGAGGACAGCAGGTGCCTAAGGGGCCTTCATGCAGACTGATAAGATGCAGTGGGTACACAGTGTGGTCACTCAGCTCTACAGGCAAAACCAATGGCACCCTTTTGATGTCTGGTATATTCCTCGCTCCAGTGAGAGAGGAGAATTGCTTCCAATCATCAGTGGAAAGGACATGATCAGAGAGAGTGGTGAAGTTGCTTGCTGATGTCCCCAGCAAGTAAGATACTGACTCCATATCCCACACTTTTTCCACTGCATCAGATACCTTCTGGACCTGATCTGAGAGTGCTGTTCTTCTAGATGGTTACTTTCTGCAGAGGAGAGACTGTCAGTAACTCATCTCCCTATAAAGCATTGGCAGCAAGAAAAATATAACTCAGAATGTTCCATTAGCCATCAGAAGGTGACAGTCATCATTTCCTAGTTCTAAGTTTGATATATCTGCATTACTGCTCTCTTGTTGGATTTACTTTACTTCAATTCCCCAGATCATTTGCTCCTTTTTTCTTTTTTCTTTTTTTAATGCTGTAGATGGAAGCCTGGCTTCTAGTTAGGCTGCTAATTTTTTGCTTATCCTGTTGCCCCATCTAGAATTCAACATCCATATTACTTTAAACAGATCATAATTACATCAACACCAACCATCATTACTGGACACTAGTTTTATAAATGGGAGTGCTGGAGGTAGGTAATTCAGATTACTGGCTATGTCTTCCACCAAAAAGATTGATCCCCTTAAACCAACACATCTTGCTTGATTTTACTAACATATACCAGGGCTTTCATTTGCATTAATTTTAATTTATAAACATGCTATATATATTAACCCATGCTAAACCAAAGTTGACTTTCCTTCCCTCACTCTGGGAAATAAAAACAAAATAGAAATTTCAACAAAATAAAAAGCTTAATTTTACCTTGATTGACAAATGATTTTATTTTGGAATTGTGTTATTACCTTAAAAAATTAGGTGTAGAAAATAAGGAGACTGGCTTTTTTATCATTAAAATTTTTTTGCCCTGAAAACAAGCAAAACATCTACAAACTGATATCCTTCATGAACATATAGTCAAAAATTCTAAAAAAAATTTTATCAAATGGGATGCAACACTATAGTACAAGGATTCTTACCTCGTACTATATGCAACATTTAACTCAAAGTGGATCATACACCTAATGTAAAACCTACATTATGAAACTTCTACAAGACAACAAAAAAGAAAAAAATTTTGTGACCTTGGATATTAGTAACGATACCAAAGGCACAATCTATGGAGTATTGGAGAAATGCAAATTAAAACCACAAGTCACCGTAAGTATAATTAGATTAAATTAGAAAGTCTGACCATATGTATTAGTGATGAGAATTTATAGGAACCAGAACTCACGACTGAGCGACTGAACTGAACTGAACTCTGCTGGTGGAAGTGTAAGGAAAAAAAAAAAAGAAAGGCAGGAAGGAAGGAAAGAGGGAAGGAGGGGAAGAAGGAAATGATACAACCATCCTGGGAAAGTTTGGCAGCTTCCTAAAATATACACCTGCTGAATGATCCTCAGATGTTTGGTATCTTGAAAATCACTGGTTTATATATTTGGTCTGATTATTTGTGGTGGTGTTGTCATTAGCTTTTTTTTCCCCATGCAGGAGGGTTTCTGTTTTACTATTCCAGCTAAGTATAAGTCTGCAAGCAGTTTTTAGAGATGGAGCTTTATCAGTAAGCACGCAAACACTTTAACAAAACTGCCACCAGGGCCTTTCCATTGGCCACCAAATCCACACTTGTATTTCCCCTGCTGGCTAATTCTGTGTACTTTTTTGTTATCCTCAAAGTCTGAGGTCATCTCCCGTTCCTAAAAGGGTCTAGTCATAGTCCTGGAATTTCATATTAGTGACTATACTTCAGTTTGATTAAAATGAGCTCATGCTTTATACCAAGCTCTGTAGAATGCACTGGGAACAGAGAGGATTTCATCACAGTTCTCAGTGTGGAGAAGAGCCATGTCATCCATGTCAACCATGAAATTCTATGTCAGTCTGGATGTGAGAAAAGGCATTCCATCAAGTCTTTAGGATTTCAGCCTCTCAACATGTGCCTAACCCTACTTTAAGCTATACATTCATAGCATTCCAACCTACTGGTTCTGCAACTCTATAACATAGATGTTTGGTATCTTGAAAATCACTGGTTTATATATTTGGTCTGATTATTTGTGGTGGTGTTGTCATTAGCTTTTTTTTTCCCCATGCAGGAGGGTTTCTGTTTTACTATTCCAGCTAAGTATAAGTCTGCAAGCAATTTTTAGAGATGGAGCTTTATCAGTAAGCACGCAAACACTTTAACAAAACTGCCACCAGGGGCTTTCCATTGGCCACCAAATCCACACTTGTATTTCCCCTGCTGGCTAATTCTGTGTACTTTTCTGTTATCCTCAAAGTCTGAGGTTATCTCCAGTTCCTAAAAAGATCTAGTCATAGTCCTGGAATTTCATATTAGTGACTACACTTCAGTTTGATTAAAATGAGCTCATGCTTTATGCCAAGCTCTATAGAATGTACTGGGAACGGAGAGGATTTCATCACAGTTCTCAGTGTGGAGAAGAGCCATGTCATCCATGTCAACCATGAAATTCTGTGTCAGTCTGGATGTGAGAAAAGGCATTCCATCAAGTCTTTAGGGTTTCAACCTCTCAACATGTGCCTAACCCTACTTTAAGCTATACATTCATAGCATTCCAACCTACTGGTTCTGCAACTCTATAACACCAAAATCAGACCAGAAGACCATCTCATTTGTCTCAACATCAACTCTATAAGTAGATATTATTAGTCACATTGTATGTAAGATGAAATTGATACTTAGAAAACTTAAAGACTGCTTCATAATCATTCTTTTAAGCATTGGTAAAATAAAATTAAGTAAAAAGTAACATATTTCTATCCTATACAATATCTGTTTTTATGTCACTTACTGCAGATCCAAAGTACAAAACACAGAGCCTAAAACATATCAGGTGTGTGATCTGTGCAAGTTATAGTAATACTAGCAGTGAAACCAAGTGGATGGAAAAAATGTGATTGTGCCCATAAATCCCACAGTTGTTGATGTTGTTCAGGAGCTCAGTCAAGTCCAAGTCTTTGTGACCCCACGAACACAGCATGTCAGACTTTCTTGTCCTTCACTATCTCCCTGAGTTTGTTCAGACTCTTGTCCACTGAGTCAATGATGCCATCCAATCATCTCATCCTATGGCTCATCCCCTTCTCTTCTTGCCCTCAACCTTTCCCAGAATCAGGGTCTTTTCCATTGAGCCAGTTCTTCACGTCAGGTGTCCAAAATATTGGAGCTTCAGCTTCAGCTTCAGCATCAGTCCTTTCAATGAATATTCAGGACTAATTTCCTTTAGGATTGACTGGTTTGATATCCTTGAAGTCCAAAGGACTCTCAAGAGTCTTCTCCAACACCACAGTTCAAAGGCATCAATTCTTTGGTGTTCAACTTTCTTTATGGTACAACTCTCACATCCACACATGATTAGGAAAAACCATTGCTTTGACTAGATGGACATTTGTTTGCAAAGTAATGTCTCTGTTTTTTAATATGCTGTCTAGGTTTGTCATTGCTTTTCTTCCAAGAAGCAAGCATTTTTCAATTTCATGAAAGCATTGCAGATCCAAAAAAAAAAAAATCCAAAATATTGGAGCTTCAGCTTCAGCTTCAGCATCAGTCCTTTCAATGAATATTCAGGACTAATTTCCTTTAGGATTGACTGGTTTGATATCCTTGAAGTCCAAAGGACTCTCAAGAGTCTTCTCCAACACCACAGTTCAAAGGCATCAATTCTTTGGTGTTCAACTTTCTTTATGGTACAACTCTCACATCCACACATGATTAGGAAAAACCATTGCTTTGACTAGATGGACATTTGTTTGCAAAGTAATGTCTCTGTTTTTTAATATGCTGTCTAGGTTTGTCATTGCTTTTCTTCCAAGAAGCAAGCATTTTTCAATTTCATGAAAGCATTGCAGATCCAAAAAAAAAAAAAGTCTCTCACTGTTTCTCTGTCTATTTGCCATGAAGTAATAGGACCAGATGCCATTATCTTAGTTTTTTGAATGTTGAGTTTTAAGCCAGCTTTTTCACTCTCCTCTTCCACTTTCATCAAAAGTCTCCTTAGTTCCTCTTTACTTTCTCCCATAAGAGTGGTGTCATCTGCATATCTGAGGTTACTGATATTTCTCCTGGCAATCTTGATTCCAACTTGTGCTTCATCCAGCCCAGCATTTTTCATGATGTACTCTGTATAGAAGTTAAATAAGCAGGGTGACAATATACAGCCTTGACTTACTCCTTTTCCTATGTGGAAACAGTCTGTTGGTCCATGTCCGGTTCTAACTGATGCTTCTTGACCTGCTTACAGATTTCTCAAGAGGCAGATAAGTTGCTCTGGTATTCCTATCTCTTTAAGAATTTTCCACATTTTGTTGTGATTTACACAGTTCAAGGCTTTGGCATAGTCAGTAAAGCAGAAGTAGATAATTTTCTGGAACTGTTGCTTTTTTGATGATCCAGCAGATGTTGGCGATTTGATCTCAGGTTCCTCTGCCTTTTCTAAATCCAGCTTGAATATCTGAAAGTTCTCAGTTCACGTATTGTTGAAGCCTCACTTAGAGAATAAGTGTGAGATGAGTGCAATTGTGTGGTAGTTTGAGCATTCTTTGGCATTGCCTTTCTTTGAGACTGGAATGAAAACTGACATTTTCCAGTCTCATGGCCACTGCTGAGTTTTCCAAATTTGCTGGCGTATTGAGTGCAGCACTTCAACAGCACTATCTTTTAGGGTTTGAAATAGCTTAGCTGGAATTCCATCACCTCCACTAGCTTTGCTCTTAATGATGCTTCCTAAGTCCCACTTGACTTTACACTCTAAGATGTCTGGTTCTAGGTGAGTGATCACACTTTCACATTTATCTGCCTCATTAAGATCTTTTTTATATAGTTCTTCGGTGTATTCTTGCTAGCTATTCTTAATATCTTCTGCCATACCATTTCTGTCCTTTATTGTGCCCATCTTTGCATGAAATGTTCACTTGGTATCTCTAATTTTCTTGAGGAGGTCTCTAATCTTTCCCATTCTATTGCTCTCCTCTGTTTCTTTGCATTTTCTCTTAGGAAAGCTTTCTTATCTCTTCTTGCTATTTTTTGGAACCCTGCATTCAGATGGGTATATCTTTCCTTTACCAACCCATATTTTTTATATAGTGGTCCCCATCTTGGGGCTTCCTGGCTGAAACATAACTTTGTTTCTCTATGAAAGCATTTTATGTATAGCGAGATTACCATGTTTATAGTCCTCCAAAGAAAGCAGAAAGCCACCTACCAGTCTGAGTAATGCATGATAAAACAATTTTCCAGCCACTTATATTAAATATTCAGATAAGCACTACAAATAATTCAAGGCCAATTTATGAGTTTCTTGGGAGGGTTCTGTAAAATCATTGAAGATTTCCACCATTGAAGATCAAGCCACATAACTTAGATGATTTATTTCAGGGATTCATCAGTTCAGTTCAGTGGCTCAGGCGTGTCCGACTCTTTGCAATCCCATGAATCGCAGCACGCCAGGCCTCCCTGTTCATTACCATCTCTCGGAGTTCACTCAGGCTCATGTCCATCGAGTCCGTGATGCCATCCAGCCATCTCATCCTTGGCTGTCCCCTTCTCCTCCTGCCCCCAATCAGTCCCAGCATCAGATTCTTTTCCAATGAGTCAACTCTTCGCATGAGGTGGCCAAAGTACTGGAGCTTCAACTTTAGCATCATTCCTTCCAAAAAAATCCCAGGGCTGATCTCCTTCAGAATGGACTGGTTGGATCTCCTTGCAGTTCAAGGGACTCTCAAGAGTCGTCTCCAACACCACAGTTCAAAAGCATCGATTCTTTGGTGCTCAACCTTCTTCACAGTCCAACTCTCACATCCATACATGACCACAGGAAAAACCATAGCCTTGACTAGACGGACCTTAGTCGGCAAAGTAATGTCTCTGCTTTTGAGTATACTATCTAGGTTGGTCATAACTTTTCTTACAAGGAGTAAGTGTCTTCTAATTTCATGGCTACAGTCACCATCTGCAGTGATTTTGGAGCCCCCCAAAATAAAGTCTGACACTGTTTCCACTGTTTCCCCATCTATTTCC
>SJYT01074753.1:129637-221291 GCA_006410635.1 Cephalophus harveyi | reverse complement strand
CCAAAGTACTGGAGTTTCAGCTTTAGCATCATTCCTTCCAAAGAAATCCCAGGGTTGATCTCCTTCAGAATGGACTGGTTGGATCTCCTTGCAGTCCAAGGGACTCTCAAGAGTCTTCTCCAACACCACACTTCAAAAGCATCAATTCTTCGGCGATCAGCCTTCTTCACAGTCCAACTCTCACATCCATGGTATAGATGGTTCATAATAGAAAAGCACATAGAAGCAACACAAATGCCCATAGTAAGAAAACTACTATATAGCTTCTGATATGCTTATAAAATTATGTATTACTAAATGATTAGAAATGTCTTTAAGACTACATTTCATACAATAAGAATGCATTGGCTATTTTATAAAATTAAAGCCACTAAATGTATTTTTAAAGAAATGAACCAAGATTTTATACAAATTATCTTTAATTATAATAATGTGTTATATTTGTTATTCCATATAAAATTTGAAATTAAAATACATAATTAGTTATATGCTGTAATTTAATACTTTTGAAAAAGCAAGAACTGTAAAGCATCATTAAGAACATGTAATAATGTGTGGGATGTGCAGGTGGATGTGAACCTTTCCAATATTCCTAAAATAAATTATGAATGTGGTTGACTGCCTTTAATTCACCTTCCTGGACCCCAAATAAAACCACGGATGTTTCACTGGGGAACGAGATTAATAGGCAGAAGAGGCAGTAATATTCAATAGAGTGCAAATCAGAGAAAAGCAAAGCTTTAGTTTATCCACTCTAGAGAGGCAGTAGGGAGGCTATGTCAATCAAGGCAAGAAAGCCTATAGAACATGCAGACAGGACTCAGCGAGTGAGCATTAGCTGACACGTTTTCAGCTGAAAATGTGAAATAAAAAAGTGTAGGAGGCTGGATGGACCTGGACTAGATAGATGATAACTCCTTGACACCTAGGATCAAATTCTTTGCTAGCTCACTTTTAAGGAAGAATTAAAGTGTTGTCCTACAGAGGAGAAGTTCTCAAATGTTTTAGTCTTGGATTACTTTTATTCTCTCAAAATTACCTTACACACCCAAGACCTTGTCTTTTGGTATTTTCTATATTAGACATGAAAACTGACATACACTAGTATCTTTATTATTCATTTAAAATAATAACGAACCCATCTGATAGTAAAATTAATTGTTTTATAAATATTAACTAAAATTCCCTTAAAAAGAGCAAAATAGAAAATTGGCATTGTTTTACTTTTTAACAAATCTCTTTACTGTCTGGCTTAATAGAAGATGGCTTTATCCATTCCTCTGTTGATGGACATTTAGATTGCTTTCATATTTCATTGTAAATACTGCTGCAAAGAATATTGAGATGCATGTATCTTTTCAAATTATGGTTTTTTTCAGGTATAGCTCAGGAGTGGGATTACTGGATTATATGGCATTAATACCTCTATTTCTAGTCTGTTTATCTTTTTTAATGGATAAAGTTGTGGTATATACTGTGCTGTGTGTTCAGACACTTCAGTTGTGTCTCTTTGCAACCCTATGGACTGTAGCCTGCCAGGCTCTTCTGTCCTTGGGATTCTCCAGGCAATAATACTAGACTGAGTTGCCATGCCCTCCTCCAGGGAATCTTCCCTACCCAGGGATCAAACCCACATCTCCTGCATCTCCAGCAATGTGTGGATTCTTTACCTGCTGAGACACCTGGAAAGCCCACAATGGAATATTACTCAGCATTAAAAATGAAATAATACCATTTATAGCAACATGGATGGACCCAGAGATTGTTATACTGAGTGAAGTAAGTCAGATGAAGATAAATATCAGTATGATATTGCTTTTATGTGGAATCTAAAATAAAAAGAGTACAAATAAACCAATCTACAAAACAGAAATAGAGTGACAAATGTAGGAAATAAAATTTGGGGGGGATGGGGGAAGGATAAATTGGGAGATAGAGATTGGCATATATTAATGTACACAACTATATATAAAATAGATAACTAATAAGGATCTACTGTATAGCACAGGGAACTGTACTCAATAGTTTGTAATGGCCTATATGGGGAAGAATCTTAAAAGGAGTGAATATGTGTATATGTATAAATGATTCACTTTTGCTGTACAGCAGAAACTAACACAACATGGTAAATCAACTACACTCCAAAAAAAAAAAAATAAGAAGAAGATGGCTGAGCTCTACTTGTCTATATATAATCTATGGTGATATATGCCATATTGCCTCTAGAAAATCCTACTCAGTTCAGTTCAGTCATTCAGTCATGTCCAACTCTTTGTGACCCCATTGACTACAACATGCCAGGATTCCCTGTGCATCACCAACCCCCCGAGCTTGCTCAGACTCATGTCCATTGAGTCAGTGATGCCATCCAACCATCTCATCCTCTGTACTTCCCTTCTCCTTCTGCCTTCAATCTTTCCTACATTCAGAGTCTTTTCCAGTGAGTCAGTTCTTCACATCAGGTGGCCAAATTATTAGAGTTTCAGCTTCAGCTTAGTCGTTCCAATGAATACTCAGGACTGATTTCCTTTAGGATTGACTGGTTTGATTTCCTTGTAGTCCAAGGGACTCTCAAGAGTCTTCTACAGAACCACAGTTCAAAATCATCAATTATTCAGCACTCATCTTTCTTTATAGTCCAACTTTCACATCCATAACATGACTGCTGGAAAAGCCATAGCTTTCATTATATGGACCTTTGTCTGCAAAGTAATGTCTCTGCCTTTTAGTATGCTGTCTAGGTTGCAAGAGAGCATCTTTTAATTTCATGGCTGCAGTCACCACCTGCAGTGATTTTGGAGCCCAAGAAAATAACATTCATCACTGTTTCCATTGTGTTTCACCATCTATTTGCCATGAAATGATGGGACCGGATGCCATGATCTTTGTTTTTGAATGCTGAGTTTTAAGCCAGTTTTTTCACTCTCTTTTACCTTCATCAAGGTATGTATAAATGATTCACTTGTGCTGTACAGCAGAAACTAACACAACATGGTAAATCAACTACACTAAAAAAAAATAGAAGATGGCTGAACTGTACTTGTCTATATGTAATCTATGGTGATATATGCCATATTGCCTCTAGAAAATCCTACTCAGTTCAGTATACATGAATGAAATAATACCATTTGCAGCAACATGGATAGACCAAGAGATTGTCATACTGAGTGAAGTAAGTCAGATGAAGATAAATATCAGTATGATATTCCTTTTATGTGCAATCTAAAATAATAAGAATACAAATAAACTAATCTACAAAACAGAAATAGAGTGACAAATGTAGGAAATAAACTTAGGGTTACTGGGGGGATGAGAGAGGGATAAATTGGGATATAGAGATTGACATATATTAATATACACAACTATGTATAAAATAGATAACTAATAAGGATCTATTATATAGCACAGGGAACTATACTCAATACTTTCTACTGGCCTCAATACTTTAAGAACTCAATACTTTAGTTCTTCTTTTTAGTTCTTGTTCACTTTCTGACATAAGGATGGTATCATCTGCAAAACTGAGGTTACTGATATTTCTCCCAGCAATCTTGACTCCAGCTTGTGCTTCATCTAGCCTGGCATTAGCATTATGTACTCTGCGTATAAGTTAAATAAGCAGAGTGACAACATAGAGCCTTGACTTACTTCTTTTCCTATTTGGAACCAGTCTGTTCCATGTTCATTTCTAACTGTTGCTTCCTGATCTGCATACACATTTCTCAGGAAGCAGGTAAGGTCGTCTGATAGTTCCATATCTTGAAGAATTTTCCACAGTTTCTTGTGATCCACACAATCCAAGGCATTGGCATAGTCAGAAAAGCAGAAGTAGATGTTTTTTTCTGGAACTTTCTTGCTTTCTCGATGATCCAGCCAATGTTAGCAATTTGATCTATGGTTCATTTGCCTTTTCTAAATCCAGCTTAAGCATCTGGAAGTTAATGATTCACGTACTGTTGAAGCTTAACTTGGAGAATTTTGAGCATTACTTTACTGGCATGTGAGATGAGTGCAATGGTGTGGTAGTTTGAGGATTCTTTGGCATTGCCTTTCTTTGGAATTGTAATGAAAACTGACATTTTCTAGTCCTGTGGCCACTGCTGAGTTTTCCAAATTTGCTGGCATAATGAGTGCAGCACTCTCAGAGCATCATCTTTTAGGATTTGAAATAACTCAACTGGAATTCTATCACCTTTACAAGCTTTGTTTGTAGTGATGCTTCCTAAGGCCCACTTGACTTCACATTCCAGATTGTTTGGCTCTAGGTGACTGATCATACCATCATAGTTATCTGGGTCTTAAAGATCTTTTTTGTGTAGATCTTCTGTGTATTCTTGCCACCTCTTCTTAATATCTTCTGTTTCTGTTAGGTCCATGTCATTTCTGTCCTTTATTGAGCCCATCTTTGCATGAAATATTCCCTTGGTATCTTTAATTTTCTTGAAGAGATCTCTAGTCTTTTCCATTCTATTGTTTTCCTCTATTTCTTTGCACTGATCACTGAATAAGGCTTTCTTATTTCTCCTTGCTATTCTTTGGAACTCTGCATTCAAATGGGTATATCTTTCCTTTTCTCCTTTGCTTTTCACTTCTTGTCTTTTCACAGCTATTTGTAAGGCCTCCTCAGACTACCAATTTTCTTTTTGCATTTCCTTTTCTTGGGGATGGTCTTGATCACTGCCTCCAGTACAATGTCACGAACCTCCATTCATAGATCTTCAGACACTCTGTCTATCAGATCTAATTCCTTGAATTTATTTCTTACTTCCACTGTATAATCATAAAGGATTTGATTTAGGTCATACCTGAAAGGTCTAGTGGTTTTTCCCTACTTTCTTCAATATAAATCTAAATTTGGCAATAAAGAATACATGATCTGAGCCATAGTCATATCTCCCTATTTTGTTTTTGCTGACTGTATAGAGCTTTTCCTACTTTGGCTGCAAGGAATATAATCAATCAATCTGATTTCAGTGTTGACCATCTGGTGATGTCTGTGTGTAGATCTTCCCTTGTGTTGTTAGAAGAGGGTGTTTGCTATGACCAGTGCGTTCTCTTGTCAAAAATCTATTAGCCTTTGTCCTGCTTCATTCTGTACTCCAAGGCCAAATTTGCCTGCTACTCCAGGTATCTCTTGACTTCCTACTTTTGCATTCCAGTCCCCTATGATGAAAAGGACATTTTTTTGGCTGTTAGTTCTAGAAGGTCTTGTAGGTCTTCATAGAACTGCTTAATTTCAGCTTCTTTAACATTGCTGGTTGGGGCATAGAGTTGTATTACTGTGATATTGAATGGTTTGCCTTGGAAACGAACAGAGATCATTCTGTCATTTTTAAAATTGAAACCAAGTACTGCATTTGAGACTCTTTTATTGACTCTGATAGCTACTGTTTCTCTTCTAAGGGATTCTTGCCCACAGAAGTAGATAAAATGGTCGTCTGAATTAAAATTTCCCTTCCACTTTAGTTCACTGATTCCTAAAATGTCGATGTTCACTCTTGCCATGGGCATTGCTTTTGCTTTGGCTCCATCTCTTCATTCTTTGTGGAGTTATTTCTCTACTGATCTCCAGTAGCATAAGGGGCACCTACCAACCTAGAGAGTTCCTCTTTCAGTGTCCTATCTTTTTGTCTTTTGATAATGTTCATGGGGTTCTCAAGGTAAGAATACTGAAGTTGTTTACCATTCCCTTCTCCAGTGGACCACGTTTTGTCAGAAGTCTCCACCATGACCCATCTGTCTTGGGTTGCCCTACATGGCATGGCTCATAGTTTCATTGAGTTAGACAAGTCTGTGGTCCATATGACCAGTTTGATTAGTTTCTGTGACTGCTTTCATTCTGGCCACCCTCTGATGGAAAACAATAAGAAGGTTGTTGAAGCTTCCTAATAGAAAACCTTACTGAAGTATTCTTAAAGTTTCCTGGACCAAAGTTTGATAACCAATAGCTATTGCCAAAGTTGAAATAATTGATTTTAGGCTGCTAATAACCCAATCTACATTCTATGCAGTGTGTTCAGTCATCCCTAAGGAATTCTTCCTTTATTTTTACCCAGCACGTGAAATAAGTGAATCAGTGATAGCTCTTGGAAGCAAAAGGTATGCTCCAGATAAAAGACATATTAAAAATAAGAAACAAATCATATTCTCTATACAATAAAAGAAGCATCAGAGTGTACATTCTAACATGTGAAGATGGAGCACCTGCTGCAGCAGGGATAGAGATTCTGGCTCAGAGTCAGTGTTTTCACAAGCAGGGGGCCTACACTGAGACACCCTACAGTTGTGTAACTGGTGATGGCCAGCATCTGCAAAAGATCCAGAACCACAGCAATCACCCACTGAGCACTGGAGTATGTTTGGTTGGGCTTGGAGAGTTGGAATTGTGACTTGAGTAGCTGGCATCACCGTTGAGTCTGAGGTGTCCTCACCCCCAGAAGACAGGCTCTGGCAAATGCCCTGGTGTAGTCTGTCAAGTGCCTCTGTAGCAATCATGGAGGTGGGTAGGCTGGGGAAGGGCTGCCTGTGGCAGAAGGAGCAGCAAGAAAGCATGGATGCTCTAATACAAAGACAAGCAGATGTTCAGGATCTTCCAGCCTTTGTTGAAAATTGCACTATGAAACCTCATCTCCAAAGTCAATCAGAAGTAATCATTTGTTCAACAAATATATACTGATCAACAGTCATATGCCAATGTTGATAAAGTATGATTCATTCAACTATTCTCCTACGATGAACATTTAGATAGACCCTCTTTTTGCTGATTCCTATAATCCTCACTAAAATTAACATCTTTGCAAAAAATAAAAAAAAAAATTGTTGACATTGGCAATTTACAAAGCATGAATGAACTATTTCAAAAATTTACATACATTTTAAAAATCTTAGTCTCACAGCTTTCTTTGAGTTGATATTATCATTTGTACATATTTGTATAAACATATTCACCAGTATTCTTAGTGTAGGGAGCTGCTTAATGTATGAAGAATGCATATTTTAAATTATGTTAAATTTGGCAAATTGTCTTCAAGATATTTGTATAAATTTACTTTTGTACAAAGTATATCACTTAATTTACACAAATTTACACTTCTGCCAATAGTAGATGATAGCTCCAATTTTCCTGCTAATATTGAGTTGATATAAGTATTCTTTTTAGTTTTAGTCTATCCAGTCAGAAAAATCTTCTTATTGTTGCTGTTCAGTCATTCAGTCATGTCTAACTCTGTGACCCTATGGACTGTAGCACTCCAGGCTTCCCTGTCCTTCACCATGTTCTGGAGCTTGCTCAAACTCAAGTCCATTGAGTTTAAGGAGATGTGTATAAGAGACAGGTGTGTTTATATGTATGTAAATTATGTGTTCGTAACCACTATCAGATCCTCTTTTTCTTTTTTCAGTGTTGTGTAGGTACTCACTATATATCACAAATATTAATTCTTTGTTCATAAGATATATTTCCAATATTTTCCCCATGTTGTCTCTAAACTATTTATATAATGCCTTTTAAAGTACCAAATGTTTTAATATTTATGAAATCAAATCTTGTAGCCTTTTTCTTTAGTGGCATGTGATCAAGTGTGTTTCATGTTTAGAGTTTTTAGATAATTTTTAATTTATTTTTCATTTATATTTTACTTTTATAAAAAAGAATTTTATATTTGGGGAACCCATATTTTAAATATTCACATCTCCACATTAGTGGGACCAAAATCACAGGTCTCCTTATGCCATAAAGCCTAATTCTTTTCTTGGTTCGAGATGACATGTCAGCTGACCATAAAACTAGTGACTTCATGAATCCTTCCACAGCTCTTAAGAATCCTCTTGAACATTGCCAGTCAGAGAGATTGATGTCATCATCAGTGTCATATACTAGAAAGTGTTGGCTATACACATACTCTTTTTCCACACAGCTCCTAGGAGAGAGGTGGAGTTCCCTACCTGCTTCCCCAGGTAAGCACCACTATGATCCTTATCTCCAAGAAGGTTTAGCAAGCAGTGGAGAAAAATGACCTCATTAAGCGACCATTTGCTAGGGCAGAGGCATGTAAGTATTCCATGAACACATCGTTCAAACCTTCTGGTTGCCCAGGCACAATGGAAAGCAATTTCATTTAAGGTGTCACAGACTCCCAGTGTAGTCCAGCCCAAGCATTAGAGGAGACCAGCAAAGAAGCCTCCATGGGCATAGTTCTTTAGGAACTGAGCAGAGGCTTTGAAATCATGATTAATGTTTTTTTCCTGTTAAAATAGACAACAGTATGATGTCCTCCTTGCCCTGGCTGCACTTCTTCACCCCTATCTGGCTGTGATGACATTTCTGCATTTTTTACAGTTCACCTACTTCTCCAGTTAAAAGAACTTAATGCCCTCATGATTTAGGATTTAGGAGCTCTCACTGTGCAGCTTATCCATGAATACATCAGTTAAGGAGATGTGTATAAGAGACAGGTGTGTTTATATGTATGTAAATTATGTGTTCGTAACCACTATCAGATCCTCTTTTTCTTTTTTCAGTGTTGTGTAGGTACTCACTATATATCACAAATATTAATTCTTTGTTCATAAGATATATTTCCAATATTTTCCCCATGTTGTCTCTAAACTATTTATATAATGCCTTTTAAAGTACCAAATGTTTTAATATTTATGAAATCAAATCTTGTAGCCTTTTTCTTTAGTGGCATGTGATCAAGTGTGTTTCATGTTTAGAGTTTTTAGATAATTTTTAATTTATTTTTCATTTATATTTTACTTTTATAAAAAAGAATTTTATATTTGGGGAACCCATATTTTAAATATTCACATCTCCACATTAGTGGGACCAAAATCACAGGTCTCCTTATGCCATAAAGCCTAATTCTTTTCTTGGTTCGAGATGACATGTCAGCTGACCATAAAACTAGTGACTTCATGAATCCTTCCATAGCTCTTAAGAATCCTCTTGAACATTGCCAGTCAGAGAGATTGATGTCACCATCAGTGTCATATACTAGAAAGTGTTGGCTATACATATACTCTTTTTCCACACAGCTCCTAGGAGAAAGGTGGAGTTCCCTACCTGCTTCCCCAGGTAAGCACCACTATGATCCTTATCTCCAAGAAAGTTTAGCAAGCAGTGGAGAAAAATGACCTCATTAAGCGACCATTTGCTAGGGCAGAGGCATGTAAGTATTCCATGAACACATCGTTCAAACCTTCTGGTTGCCCAGGCACAATGGAAAGCAATTTCATTTAAGGTGTCACAGACTCCCAGTGTAGTCCAGCCCAAGCATTAGAGGAGACCAGCAAAGAAGCCTCCATGGGCATAGTTCTTTAGGAACTGAGCAGAGGCTTTGAAATCATGATTAATGTTTTTTTCCTGTTAAAATAGACAACAGTATGATGTCCTCCTTGCCCTGGCTGCACTTCTTCACCCCTATCTGGCTGTGATGACATTTCTGCATTTTTTACAGTTCACCTACTTCTCCAGTTAAAAGAACTTAATGCCCTCATGATTTAGGATTTAGGAGCTCTCACTGTGCAGCTTATCCATGAATACATCAGTTGAGGAGATGTGTATAAGAGACAGGTGTGTTTATATGTATGTAAATTATGTGTTCGTAACCACTATCAGATCCTCTTTTTCTTTTTTCAGTGTTGTGTAGGTACTCACTATATATCACAAATATTAATTCTTTGTTCATAAGATATATTTCCAATATTTTCCCCATGTTGTCTCTAAACTATTTATATAATGCCTTTTAAAGTACCAAATGTTTTAATATTTATGAAATCAAATCTTGTAGCCTTTTTCTTTAGTGGCATGTGATCAAGTGTGTTTCATGTTTAGAGTTTTTAGATAATTTTTAATTTATTTTTCATTTATATTTTACTTTTATAAAAAAGAATTTTATATTTGGGGAACCCATATTTTAAATATTCACATCTCCACATTAGTGGGACCAAAATCACAGGTCTCCTTATGCCATAAAGCCTAATTCTTTTCTTGGTTCGAGATGACATGTCAGCTGACCATAAAACTAGTGACTTCATGAATCCTTCCATAGCTCTTAAGAATCCTCTTGAACATTGCCAGTCAGAGAGATTGATGTCACCATCAGTGTCATATACTAGAAAGTGTTGGCTATACATATACTCTTTTTCCACACAGCTCCTAGGAGAAAGGTGGAGTTCCCTACCTGCTTCCCCAGGTAAGCACCACTATGATCCTTATCTCCAAGAAGGTTTAGCAAGCAGTGGAGAAAAATGACCTCATTAAGCGACCATTTGCTAGGGCAGAGGCATGTAAGTATTCCATGAACACATCGTTCAAACCTTCTGGTTGCCCAGGCACAATGGAAAGGAATTTCATTTAAGGTGTCACAGACTCCCAGTGTAGTCCAGCCCAAGCATTAGAGGAGACCAGCAAAGAAGCCTCCATGGGCATAGTTCTTTAGGAACTGAGCAGAGGCTTTGAAATCATGATTAATGTTTTTTTCCTGTTAAAATAGACAACAGTATGATGTCCTCCTTGCCCTGGCTGCACTTCTTCACCCCTATCTGGCTGTGATGACATTTCTGCATTTTTTACAGTTCACCTACTTCTCCAGTTAAAAGAACTTAATGCCCTCATGATTTAGGATTTAGGAGCTCTCACTGTGCAGCTTATCCATGAATACATCAGTTGAGGATAAAAAGCAACATAAGGCTTTCCACCAAATGAGACTCCATTCACAGAGAACCTGCAGCATCAGCTAGGCATTCAGAAAGACAAGGGGATAGATGGAAGTAATTTAGTTCCAGGAGCTTTTCATCAGATATAGGTGGGTTACAGGAAATTTTGCTATTTCTTTCAACCTGAGGCCTGGAAATTTTATATCTTGCTTATGTAGTGATGAGGTTCTTGTGGAACTGGAGTGAAATGGATAAGCCAGAATTCACTACAAGTAGTAGCTGAGTTATGAATTTGGACTGAGGATGGGTAGTGGAAATGTGGGGTCAGGGAAAGCTACAGAGACCAGAAGCCTGTCTGTGTAGAGGAAGACTGATGGTGTTCTCCACTCTCATTTGTGTCTAGTGCTACTACTTTGCTTTTTTCATTGTTTAATTTTATTTTAAAATAATTTTAGATCTCTAGGGGAGTTGTGATAATACTGATGTTTCCTGTATACCATCCTTCCCTTACATTAGTATGTTATAGAACCATGATACATTACCAAAACCAAAATAATTACATCAGTTGGGGTCAGGGAAAGCTACAGAGACCAGAAGCCTGTCTGTGTAGAGGAAGACTGATGGTGTTCTCCACTCTCATTTGTGTCTAGTGCTACTACTTTGCTTTTTTCATTGTTTAATTTTATTTTAAAATAATTTTAGATCTCTAGGGGAGTTGTGATAATACTGATGTTTCCTGTATACCATCCTTCCCTTACATTAGTATGTTATAGAACCATGATACATTACCAAAACCAAAATAATTACATCAGTGTAGCACTATAAGCTAAACTACAGGCTTTATATTTTACCATTTTTTGCACTAATGTTTATTTCTCTGTTACATCATTCAATCCACACAGCATGCTGCATTTAATGATTATGTCTCCTTAGTTTTCTCCTATCTGTGATTCCACCCCCCTCAATTGTTCCTTGTTTTTCATGACCTTGCCACTTTCGAAAAATACTTGTCAGATATAGTTGTAGAATCTACCTTAATTTGGGATTGTTGGATACCTTCTTCTAATGAGACCTGTACCTTCCCATCTTATCACATCAGGGAGTACATGTCAACATGATTTTCCACTAGTGATGTTCATGTTGATCTCTGGGTTAGGGTAGTTTCTGCCAGGTTTTCCACTATAAACCTGTCAAGTTATTTTTCCCTTTCCACATTATACCTCAGGGGTTCTCAACTAGGAGTGATTTTATTACCTAGGACATACTCAGTAACATCTGAAGACCTGTTGTCACAGATGAATGAGGGAGCTGTTGGTACCTAGAGATACTAGCACAGTAATTAAGTATTTTGCAGGAGATACTGACGCTGTGAAAAAAATCCTTATTTCTCCTTAAAGTACTACTCAATAATTTTAGCATTCATCAAATTGCCTGGAGCAACGATTACTGTGCTGTAATAGTAATTTTCTACTTCCCTCATTTCTTCTGCATTTATTATTCCTGACTCTCTCTTTAATTAGCTTTTCATGTAGCCATAATTCAAGTTAAAAAGTGAATACATTTCCTGTGTCACTAGTAGAGTTGGCTTAAAACATATATTCTTGCCTTTTTCATTTATACCATATATACACATCCATTCATTTATTTTTAATTGAAGTATATTGATTTACAATATAGTTATAAATTGATTTACAATATTATATTATTTTTAGATGTACAACATAGTGATTCAATATTTTTATAGATTATACTTAATTTAAAGTTATTACAAACTAATAGTGTTTTCCTATGCTGGACAATAGATCCTTGTTGCTTATATATTTTACATATAGTCATTGTATCTCTGAATCCTCTATCCCCATTTTGACCCACCCCTCTTCCCTCTACTCACTGTTGTTGTTCAGTTGCTCAGTCATGTCCAACTCTTTTTGACCCCATGGACTGCAGCATGCCAGTCCTCCCTGTCTTCCACCATTTCCTGGAGTTTGCTCAAACTTATGTTCATTGAGTTGGTGATGCCATCCAACCATCTCATCCTCTGTCGTCTCTTCTCCTCCTGTCATCAATTTTTTCCAGCATCAGAGTATTTTCTAATGAGTCAATTCTTCCCTTCAGGTGGCCAAAGTATTAGAGCATCAGTTCAAGCAGCAGTCCAGTCAATGAATATTCATGGTTATTTCCTTTAGGATTTGATCTCCTTGCAGCCCGAAGTCAAGAGTATTTTCCAACACAGTTCAAAAGGATCAATTCTTTGGCACTCAGGCTTCTTTATGGTCCAGCTCTCACATCCATACATGACTACTGGAAAAAACAAAGCTTTGACATTGTCACCTAAGTTATGTCTCTGCTTTTAATATGTTGTCTAGGTTGGTCATAGATTTTCTTCCAAGGAGAAAGTGTCTTTTAATTTCATAGCTGCAGTTAACATCTGCAGTGATTTTGGAGCCCCTCCCCAAATAAAGTCTGCCACTGTTTCCACTGTTTCCCCACCTATTTTCAGTGAAGTGATGTGAATGGATGCCATGATTTTAGTTTTCTGAATGTTGAGCTTTCAGTTCAGTTCAGTCACTCAGTCATGTGCAACTCTGCTACCACGTGGACTGCAGCATGCCAGGCCTCCCTGTCCATCACAAACTCCTGGAGTTTACTCAAGCTCATGTCCATTGAGTCAGTGATGTCATCCAATCATCTCATCCTCTGTCATTCTCTTCTCCTTCTACCTTCAATCTTTCCCAGCATCAGGATCTTTTCAAATGAGTCAGCTCTTTGCATCAGGTGGCCAAAGTATTGGAGTTTCAGCTTCAACATTAGTCCTTCCAATGAACATTCAAGACTGATTTCCTTTGGGATGGATTGGTCGGATCTCCTTACAGTCCAAGGGACTCTCAAGAGTCTTTTCCAACACCACAGTTCAAAATCATCAATTATTGGATACTCAGCTTTCTTTACGGAGAAGGCAATGGCATCCCACTCCGGTACTCTTGCCTGGAAACTCCCATGGACAGAGGAGCCTGGTAGGCTGCAGTCCATGGGGTTGCTAAGTCAGACACGACTGAGCGATTTCCCTTTCACTTTTCACTTTCATGCATTGGAGAAGGAAATGGCAACCCACTCCAGTGTTCTTGCCTGGAGAATCCCAGGGATGGCGGAGCCCAGTGGGCTGCCATCTGTGGGGTCACACAGAGTTGGACATGACTGAAGTGACTTAGCAGCAGCAGCAGCTTTCTTTATAGTCCAAGTCTCAAATCCATACATGACTACTGGAAAAACCATAGCCTTGACTAGATGGACCTTTGTTGGCTAAGTAATGTCTCTGCTTTTTAAAATGCTGTCTAGGTTAGTCAAAACTTTTCTTCCAAGGAGTAAGCATCTTTTTATTTCATGGCTGCATTCACCATCTACAGTGATTTTGGAGCCCAAAACAATAAAGTCTGCCACTGTTTTCCCATGTATTTGCCATGAAATGAGGGATGGGAAGCCATGATCTTTATTTTCGGAATGTTGAACCTTAAGCCAACATTTTCACTCTCCTCTTGCACATTCATCAAGAGGCTCTTTAGTTCTTCTTTGCCTTCTGCCATAAGGGTGCTGTCATCTGTGAATCTGAGGTTACTTTGATATTTCTCCCAGCAATCTTGATTCCAGCTTGTGCTTCATCCAGCCTGGCATTAGCATGATGTACTCTGCATATAAGTTAAATAAGCAGCGTGACAATATACAGCCTTGATGTACTCCTTTTCCTATGTGGAACCAGTCTGTTGCCTCATGTCCAGTTCTAACTATTGCTTCCTGATTTGCATACAGATTTCTCAAGAGGTAGGTCAGGTGGTCTGGTATTCCCATCTCTTTTAGAATTTTCCACAGTTTATTATAATCCACACAGTCAAAGGCTTTAGTATAGTCAATAAAGCAGAAGTAGATATTTTTCTGGAACTCTCTTGCTTTTTTGATGATCCAGCAAATGTTGGCAATTTGATCTCTGGTTCCTCGGCCTTTTCTAAAACCAGCTTGAGCAACTGGATGTTCATGGTTCACATATTGCTGAAGCCTGGCTTGGAGAATTTTGAGCATTACTTTTCTAGCGTGTGAGATGAGTGCAATTGTGCGATAGTTTGAGCATTCTTTGGCATTGCCTTTCTTTGGGATTGGAATGAATACTGACCTTTCCCAGTCCTGTGGCCACTGCTGAGTTTTCCAAATTTACTGGCATAATGAGTGCAGCACTTTCACAGCATCATCTTTCAGGATTTGAAATAGCTCAAGTGGAATTCCATCACCTCCACTAGCTTTGTTCATAGTGATACGTCCTAAAGCTGACTTGACTTCACATTCCAGGATGTCTGGCTCTAGGTTAGTGCTCACACAATTGTGATTATCTGGGTCATGAAGATCTTTTTTGTACAGTTCTTCTGTTATTTTTGCCACCATTATCTTCATTACCACCACCATAGTTTGGCTGCAGGTAAAAGCAGGAAGGAAACAGAGCTTAACCCATCAACCGAAAATTGAATTAAAGATTTACTGAGCATAGCCCCTCCCATCAGAACAAGACACAGTATCCCCCTCAGTCAGTCTATCCCATCACGAAGCTTTCATAAGCCTTTTATCCTTCTCCATCAGAAGGTAGACAGACTGAAAACCACAGTCACAAAAACTCCCCAGTCTGATCGCTTGGACCACAGCCTTGTCTAACTCTATGAAACTATGAGCCAGGCCATGTAGGACCCCCCAAGATGGATGGGTCATGGTGGAGTGTTCTGACAAAATGTGGTCCACTGGAGAAGGGATTGGCAAGGCACTTCAGTATTCCTGCCTTGAGAACCCCATGAACAGTATGAAAAGGCAAAAAGATAGAACACTGAAAGATGAACTCCCAGGTCTGTAGGTCCCCAATATGCGACTGAAGATCAGTGGAGAAATAACTTCAAAAAGAATGAAGAGACCGAGACAAAGCAAAAACAACACGTAGTTGTACATGTGACTGGTGATGGAAGCAAGGTCTGATGTTGTAAAGAGCAATACTGCATGGGAACTTGGAATGATAGGTCCATGAATCAAGGCAAATTGGAAGTGATCAAATAGGAGATGGCAAGAGTGAACGCCAACATTTTAGAAATCAGTGAACTAAAATGGATTGGAATGGGTGATTTTAAGTCAGATGACCATTATCTACTACTGTGGGCAAGAATCCCTTAGAAGAAATGGAGTAGCCAGCATAGTCAACAAAAGAGTCTGAAATACAGTACTTGTATGCAGTCTCAAAAAGGACAGAATGATCTCTGTTAGTTTCCAAGGTAAACCATTCAATATCACGGTAATCCAAGTCTATGCCCCAACAAGTAATGCTGAAGAAGCTGATGTTGAATGATTCTATGAAGACCTACAAGACCTTATAGAACTAACACTCAAAAAAAATATCCTTTTCATTATCAGGGACTGGAATGCAAAAGTAGGAATTCAAGAAACACCAGGAGTAATAGGAAAATTTTGCCTTGGATTACAGAATGAAGCAGGGCAAATAACTGTTTAAAAAAAAAAAAAGGCAGCTGGGGGACTAATAGAGCTTTGCAAAGAGAACAAACTGGTCAAAGGAAACATCCTTTTCCAACAACACAAGGGAAGACTCATATACATGGACATCACCAGATGGTCAACACTGAAACCAGATTGATTATATTCTTTGTAGCCAAAGATGGAGAAGCTCTATACAGTCATCAAAAACAAGACCGGGAGCTGACTGTGGCTCAGATCATGAACTCCTTATTGCCAAATTCAGACTTAAATTGTCAATGTATGGCAAAGCCAATACAATATTGTAAAGTAATTAGCCTCCAAAATAAATAAATTAAATTTTTTTTTAATGACAAGAGGGAAAACCACTAGACCACGCAGGTATGACCTAAATCAAATCCCTAATGATTATGCAGTGGAAGTGGGAAATAGATTTAAGGAACTATATCTGATAGACAGAGTGCTTGATGAACTACAGATGGACATTTGTGACATTGTACAGGAGACATGGATAAAGAACATCCAAAAAAAAAAAAAGGAAATCCAAAAAAGCAAAATGGCTGTCTGAGGAGGCCTTACAAATAGCTGTGAAAAGGAGAAAAGCAAAAAGCAAAGGAGAAAAAGGACAGATTTATCCATTTGAATGCAGAGTTCCAAAGAATAGCAAGAAGAGACAAGAAAACCTCCCACAGTGATCAGTACACAAAATAGAGAAAAACAAGAGAATGGGAAACACTAGAGATTTCGTCAAGAAAATTAGAGATATCAAGGGAACATTTCATGCAAAGATGGGCTCAATAGAGGACAGAAATAATAGAGACCTAACAGAAGCAGAAGATATTAAGAAGAGGTGTCAAAAATACACAGAAGAACTGTACAAATAAGATCTTCATGACCCAGATAATCACGATGGTGCAATCACTCACCATCCTGGAATGAGAAGTCAAGTGGGCCTTAGGAAGCATCACTACAAACAAAGCTAGTGGAGGCGATGGAATTCCAGTTGAGTTATTTTAAATCTTAAAAGATGATGCTGGGAAAATGCTGCACTCAATATTCCAGCAAATTTGAAAAACTCAGCAGTGGCCACAGGACTGGGAAAGGTCAGTATTCATTCCAATCCCAAAGAAAGGCAATGCCAAAGAATGTTCAAACTACAGCACAGTTGCACTCATCTCACATGCTAGTAAAGTAATGCTCAAAATTCTCTGAGCCAGGCTTCAGCAATATGGGAATGGTGAACTTCCTGATGTTCAAGCTGGTTTTAAAAAAGGCAGAGGAACCAGAGATCAAATTGCCAAAATCTGCTGGATCATGGAAAAAGCAAGAGAGTTCCAGAAAAACATCTATTTCTGCTTTATTGACTATGCCAAAGCCTTTGACTGTGTGGATCACAATAAACTGTGGAAAATTCTGAAAGAAATGGGAATCCCAGACCACCTGACCTGCCTTGTGAGAAATCTGTATGCAGGTCAGGAAGCAACAGTTAGAACTGGACATGGAACAACAGACTGGTTTCAAATAAGAAAAGGAGTACGTCAAGGCTGTATATGGTCACCCTGCTTATTTAACTTATATGCAGAGTACATCATGAGAAACGCTGGACTGGAAGAAACACAAGCTGGAATCAAGATTGCCAGGAGAAACATCAATAACCTCAGATATGCAGATGACACCACCCTTATGGCAGAAAGCGAAGAGGAACTAAAAAGCCTCTTGATGAAAGTGAAAGAGGAGAGTGAAAAAGTTGGCTTAAAGCTCAACAGTTCTTCTGTATATTCTTGCCACCTCTTCTTAATATCTTCTGCTTCTGTTAGGTCCATACCATTGCAGTCCTTTATTGAACCCATCTTTGAATGAAATGTTCTCTTGGTATCTGTAAGTTTCTTGAAGAAATCTCTAGTTTTTCCCATTCTATTGTTTTCCTCTATTTCTTTGCACTGATCCCTACTTTCTATCTCTCTTTGCCATTCTTTCGAACTCGGCATTCAAATGGTTATATCTTTCCTTTTCTCTTTGGCTTTTCACTTCTCCACTTTTCACTTCTATTATAGTAAGGCCTCCTCAGACAGCCATTTGTTTTCTACATTTCTTTTTGGGGTATGATCTTAATCCCTGTCTCCTGTGCAATATCATGATCCTCCATCCATTGTTCATCAGGCCCTCTGTCTGTCAGATCTAGTCTCTTAAATCTATTTCTCACTTCCACTGTATAATCATTAGAGAATTGATTTAGGTCATACCAGAACGGTCTAGCAGTTTCCCCTACTTTCTTCAATTTAGGACTGAATTTGGCAATAAGCAGTCCATGAACTGAGCCATAGTCAGCTCCCAGTAGTGTTTCTTCTGACTATATAGAGCTTCTCCATTTTTGGCTGCAAATAATATAATCAAGCTGATTTTGGTGTTGACCATCTGGTGATGTCCATGTGTAGAGTTTTCTCTTGTGTTGTTGGAAGAGAGTGTTTGCTATGACCAGTTCAGTTCAGTTCAGTCACTCAGTCGTCTCCAACTCTTTGCGACCCCATGAATTGAAGCACGCCAGGCCTCCCTGTTCATCACCAACTCCTGGAGTTCACTCATACTCATGTCCATCAAGTCAGTGATGCCATCCAGCCATCTCATCCTCAGTCGTCCCCTTCTCCTCCTGCCCCCAATCCCTCTCAGCATCAGAGTCTTTTCCAATGAGTCAACTCTTTGCATGAGGTGACCAAAGTACTGGAATTTCAGCTTTAGCATCATTCCTTCCAAAGAAATTCCAGGGCTGATCTCCTTCAGAATGGACTGGTTGGATCTCCTTGCAGTCCAAGGGACTCTCAAGAGTCTTCTCCAACACCACAGTTCAAAAGCATCAATTCTTCAGCGCTCAGCTTTCTTCACAGTCCAACTCTCACATCCATACCTGACTACTGGAAAAACCATAGCCTTGACTAGATGGACCTTTGTTGGTAAAGTAATGTCTCTACTTTTGAATATGCTATCTAGGTTGGTCATAACTTTTCTTCTAAGGAGTAAGCGTCTTTTAATTTCATGGCTGCAGTCAGCATCTGCAGTGATTTTGGAGCCCCCCAAAATAAAGTCTGACACTGTTTCCAGTTTCCCCATCTATTTCCCATGAAGTGATGGGACCAGATGCCATGATCTGCGTTTTCTGAATATTGAGTTTTAAGCCAACTTTTTCACTCTCCACTTTCACTTTCATCAAGAGGCTTTTTAGTTCCTCTTCACTTTCTGCCATAAGGGTGGTGTCATCTGCATATCTGAGGTTATGGATATTTCTCCCGGCAATCTTGATTCCAGCTTGTGTTTCTTCCAGCCCAGCGTTTCTCTTGATGTACTCTGTATAGAAGTTAAATAAGCAGGGTGACAATATACAGCCTTGACGTACTCCTTTTCCTATTTGCTATGACCAGTGTGTTCTTTTGGCAGAAATCTTTAACCTTTGGCATGCTTCATTCTGTACCCTAAGGCAAAATTTGCCTGTTACTCCAGGTGTTTCTTGAATTCCTACTTTTGCATTCCAGACCCTTATAATGAAAAGGACATCTTCCTGGGGTGTTAATTCTAAAAGGTCTCATAGATCTTCATAGAACCATTCAACATTAGCTTCTTCAGCATTATGGTAGGGCATAGACTTGAATTAGCATTATTTAGAATGGTTTACCTTGGAAACGAACAAAGAGATTATTCTGTCATTTTTGAGATTGCATCCAAGTGCTGCATTTCAGACTCTTGGTGACTATCCTGGCTACTCCATTTCTTCTAAGGGATTATTGCCCACAGTAGTAGATAATGGTCATCTGACTTAAAATCACCCATTCCAATCCATTTTAGTTCACTGATTCCTAAAATGTTGGCGTTCACTCTTGCCATCTCCTATTTGATCACTTCCAATTTGCCTTGATTCATGGACCTATCATTCCAAGTTCCTATGCAGTATTGCTTTTTACAACATCGGACCTTGCTTCCATCACCAGTCACATGTACAACTGCGTGTTGTTTTTGCTTTGTCTCGGTCTCTTCATTCTTTTTGAAGTTATTTCTCCACTGATCTTCAGTCGCATATTGGGGACCTACAGACCTGGGAGTTCATCTTTCAGTGTTCTATCTTTTTGCCTTTTCATACTGTTCATGGGGTTCTCAAGGCAGGAATACTGAAGTGCCTTGCCAATCCCTTCTCCAGTGGACCACATTTTGTCAGAACACTCCACCATGACCCATCCATCTTGGGGGGTCCTACATGGCCTGGCTCATAGTTTCATAGAGTTAGACAAGGCTGTGGTCCAAGTGATCAGATTGGGGAGTTTTTGTGACTGTGGTTTTCAATCTGTCTGCCCTCTGATGCCCTCTCTCAGTGCCTACTGTGTTACTGGGATTCCTCTGACCTTGGTCATGGGGTATTTCCTTATGGCTGGGCCAGTGAAGCGCAGTTGCCACTACTGTATTTTGCCATGGGGTGTCTTCTCTTGGCGGCTTGCTGATCCAGTGCCAGGCACCTGCTGGGCAGTGCTGCAGTGCCTCTTGGCAGCCACTTCACTGTTATGTAAATACTGCTAATGGTCTTGACTGTGCCCAAAGCCCTGAAACTTGCATTCCTAGAAAACTGATGTAACCTGGCTCTCTGCTTCCTTGCCTCTCATTCAAGGGAGTGGACTATCTCTTGTGAATTAGTGTGTCTACTAAGGAACTCAGATATAATACTCTCTAGATCTGCTCTGTAAATTTCCTCTCCCATATCCTTCATTTCCTTCTCCACTGTTTCTCCCAGTTTTGCTCATAATGTATATTATACAGAAGCATTAAGTAACAGTCGGCACTGGATAGATGATGCAGCTCTTCAAACTCTAGATTCTATTTGCTCAGAGGCTGTAACATTAGTGCATAAGATAGTGTGTCCCTGGGCGTATGCTGTCCAGACCTGGAAGCTATGGATTATCCAGCACCTGCCAGATAGATTATATAAAGCATCCTACAAATGAAATTTTTTTGACAGCATTTTAACAAAATTGCATGGAAAACCCAAGACTATGTTAAAGAATGCCAATCCCCCTGTATAGTTTTTGTTTTACCTTATAGTTTTTCCATAGGTATAATATGCAGAGTAAACTACATGCATTTCCAGCACACCTTGGAAGAAAAGCTATGACAAACTTTGTGTATTAAAAAGCAGACCTTTGCCAACAAAGGTCCACATAGTCAAAGCTATGATTTTTCCAGTAGTCATGTACAGATGTGAGAGTTGGAACAGAGAAGGCTGAGCACCAAAGAATTGATGTTTTTGGACTGTGGTGCTGGAGAAAACTCTTGAGAGTCCCTTGGATACCCAGGAGATCAAAACAGTCAATCTTAAAGGAAATAAACTCTGAATATTCATTGGAAGGGCTGATACTGAAGTTGAAGCTCCAATACTTTGGCCACCTGCTGCAAAGAGCCAACTCATTGGAAAAGACACTGATGCTGGGAAAGATTGAGAGTAGGAGGAGAAGGGGACAACAGAGGATGAGGTGGTTGGATGGCATCACTGACTCAATGGACATGAGTTAGAGGAAACTCCTGGAAATTGTGAGGGATAGGGAAGCCTGGCATGCTGCAGTCCATGGGGTTGCAAAGGGTCAGACACTACTGTGCGACTGAAAAATTAACATCCTGTTAATTTTGCCTTTACTCCTGACTGAGCAGTCCCCAAATGAAGGCACAGAAATTTTTGCTTCCCTAGATGTTTTCCTCATGGCTTTTCTCTCTCAACTCTCACTCCTCAACCCCCACCTACATGTCATCTCTGTCTAGCTTCCATCACTGTGTGTCTGTTGATATTAAAGTTTAGAGTTTATAAATACTTTATGTAAAAGGAATCCGTATGTATACATCTTATTTTTGGCTTATTTTATTCTATATAATGTTTCTGAGAGTCATTCACACTGTGTAGCAATCATTTCTTTTTATTCTGTGATATTTTCCTTGTCATTTGGTATGCCATTGTGTAAATATATGGCATTTTGTTAATCTACTGTCTTTGTTGGACATTTGATTGATTTTCATTTTTGATGATTATGAATTAAACTGCTGAATATATTATTATATTTTGGTGGAGATGCATTCATTTCTGTTGGAAATTGTTATGGCTTGAATTGTGCCTCCCCTAATTAATTTTGTTGAAGTCCTAACACTCAGTATCTAAGAATGAGATCTTATTTGGAAGTAGGATCATGCAAACATAATTAGTTTAGAGGAGGTTATACTAAAATAGGTTAGTCCTAATCGCATATGGCCAGTGTCTTTATAAAAAAGAGGGGTTTTAGATACACCATACACACCCAGGGGGATTGCCATGAGAAGACTGCAGTGTTTCTACCAAGCAGTGTTGAAAATGTTAGTCACTCAGTCATGTCCAACTCTCTGTGACATCTGTCCATGGGATTCTCCAGGCAAGAATACTTGAATGAGTAGCAATTTTCTTCTCCATCACAGGGAGATCTTCCTATCACAGGGATCAAACCTGGATCTCCTGAATTGCAGGCAGATTCTTTACCGTCTGAGCCACCAGGAAATCCTAACCACCCTGAACAAAACTGATCTTGTCTACCAGAAAAGGAACTACCTGAAAGCTAGGAGAGAGATCTGAAACATCTTTCTTTAGTGCCTTCAGAGGGAGCAATGGTCCTTCGGATACCTTGGTCTCTGACTTCTAGCATCTGGTATGGTGAAATAATACATTTCTATTGTTTCTGTCATCCAATTTGTGTATTTCGTTATGACAGTTCTAGAACACTAATATAGGTATATACTTAGAAGTAGAATTGCTGAGAAGAAGGCAGTGGCACCCCACTCCAGTACTCTTGCCTGGAAAATCCCATGGATGGAGGAGCCTGGTAGGCTGCAGTCCATGGGGTCGCTAAGAGTCGGACACGACTGAGCGAATTCCCTTTCACTTTTCACTTTCATGCATTGGAGAAGGAAATGGCAACCCACTCCAGTGTTCTTACCTGGAGAATCCCGGGGGTGGAGGAGCCTAGTGGGCTGCCATCTCTGGGGTTGCACAGAGTAGGACACGACTGAAGTGACTTAGCAGCAGCAGCAGCAGCAGTAGTGCTGAGACACAGGGTAAGAATCAGTTAAACTTTATTGTAAACTACTAGTTTCTTAAATTGTTACACATTTTACAGTCCAAAAAGCAGTGTACATTTGCTTTATTCTTAGCATTTGGATTATCTGTATTTTTCATTGTGGCCATTCCACTGAGTGGGTAGTTATTTTTCATAATAGACTTCCTTTTTGCATTTCTCTGGTTACTTAATTAATGTGAGCATCTAATCATATGATTATGACTGGCCTTATGAATATTTTCTCCGTGAAGTTTCTGTTCAAGTCTTTTGTTAATTTTTGAACTCAGTTGTGTTTTCATTGATGTTTGTACATATTTGTCTCTTCTGAATAAAAGTTTTTATTGAATATATTTTTTCTCAGTCTATGCCTGTTTTTCCCCATATTTAGGTGATGTATTTGACAAGAAAAATATTAAATTTTGATGAAAAGTGAAAAGTGAAAGTAAAGTCACTCAGTTGTGTCTGACTCTTTGCAACCCCATGGACTGTAGCCTACCAGGCTCCTCTGTCCATGAGATTTTCCAGGCAAGAGTACTGGAATTGGTTGCCATTTCCTTCTCTAGAGAATCTTCCTGACCCAAGGATCAAACCCAGGTCTCCAGCATTACAGACAGATATTTTTCCCTCTGAACCACCAGGGAAGCCCAAAATTTTGATGAAGACAGTTTTATGTTTTTATTCTTCTTTGGTTAATGCTGTTTGTATTTTTTTTCTAAGAAATGTTTGCTTACTTCAGGACCAGGAAGATATTTTCTTATGCCTTTAAGCAGAACTTTATGGTTTTAACTCTTTTCGCATGTAGCTTTATAACATTTCAAATTAACTTTTGAGCATAACCAAAATCTCAAGGTTTGCTTTTTTCACTTTTATGTCCAGAAACTGTCCTTTTGGTCAGGTTGGGAGACCCAAAGTTCAGTTCAGTTCAATCGCTCATTCGTGTCCAACTCTTTGTGATTCCAAGGAGAGCAACACACCAGGCTTCCCTGACCATCACCAACTCCCAGAGCTTGCTCAAACTCATGTCCATCGAGTCAGTGATGCCATCCAACCATCTTATCCTCTGTCGTCCCCTTCTCCTCCTGCCTTTAATCTTTCCAGGATCAGGGTCTTTTCCAATGAGTCAGTTCTCACTTCAGGTGGCCAAAATATTGGAGTTTGAGCTTCAGCATCAGTCCTTCCAGTGAATATTCAGGGCTAACTTCACTTAGGATTGATTGGTTTGATCTCCCTGCAGTTAAAGGGACTTCTCCATGTCCCTTGAACACAGTTCAGAAGCATCAATTCTTCAGCGCTCAGCTTTCTTTATAGTCTAATTCTCACATCCATATGTGACTACTGGAAAAATCATAGCTTCGACTAGATGGACCTTTGCTGGCAAAGTAACATCTCTGCTTTTTAATATGCTGTCTTGGTTGGTCATAGCTTTTCTTCCAAGGAGTCACCGTCTTTTAATTTCACGGCTGAAGTCACCATCTGCAGTAATTTTGGAGGCCCTCAAAATAAAAAGCCCTAGACTCCACCAAATGTAAAGGAACTTAAGGAGAGGATTGAGATGCCAAATGTAAAGGGGCTTAAGGAGAGGGTGGAGATGCATTAGGAATACTGTATTTCAGATTCAGTCAGAAGATTCAATTAAATTCAGCCACACAGTGGCTGCCAAAATTAAGTTTGTTTTTAAGTCAGTGGCAGAGCATTTGTGAGACAATTGGAACCATGTGAAGCAGAAACCTGTGACTAGCCGCTCACTCTGTCTCCATCCCCAAACCAAGGTGCACATGTTACTGCAGCACACAGTCTGCCACATCCATTCCTACAAATCACTTGCTGATCTTCTTAGGTTGGATTTGAGATCATGTGAGTAGTGGGGATCTTGTGTCCAACAGTGGGGACAGAAGAAAACAGCCATCTAGGGGTGTTAGCAATGCAGCTGCAGATGACTATGTGCAAGTGGGTGTGCACACACACATATATGTGCATTCATGTGCCTGTACATATGTGTGTATGCATATGTGTGTGAGTGCATATGTGCTATGTATTCATGTGCACATGTACTCTCCAGAGTATGGGTCAGGCCATGTTGTCGGGTATACTTCCTTACAACTCCAGAACTCCTCCAGCAGAAATGGACTATGTACTCACTGTTCATCTTCAAAATTTACCTTTTCTTATGTATATTTGTCTCCTCATCATTTGTCATTTCTTAAACATTTTGTTTACTTGTTTTTGTTTTAACTTTCAATGTTTTTGGAGGTGGAGTGGAACATTGCATTTTTTTTTTTTTTTAATTTTAAGAGCTTCCTTTTTCCTTCCTTGCCTCCTTCTCTCTGTTCTTCCTCCTTCCTTCTGCCGTCTTCCTTCCTGACTTTTCTTATCTATTTCTCTTCTTTAAATAGCCTGTTGCTGTTTTATGGAAAGAATATAATTTCAAACTTCACTAAGGATTCTAGACTTTAAAAATGTTAATGTACCTTCCATTTCCCCAATTACCTGTTTGTTCCACTGTCAGATTTTGTTACTTTTCCCTTGGCCAGTCATTCATTCAGCAAATATTCATTGAACATCTTCAATGCGCATCAACAGTTCTAGCCCTTGGGGTATATCAGTGATCTTTCTTTAAATGTCTGGTTTTCTTGGCTGTCATTTTTAATTTCATATCTAAGAATGAAGCAATAATAAACCTGACTGGGAGCCTGTGCACATGGGTAGGGATTGTCTACTGGAGTCCTTTACCTTGAAATGAGCAGATAAAGCCTCAGCCAGTCTTACTGAATGGAAGAAAGGGCAGGGCCATAGATTTGCATGCTTCTCTCAAGTCTTCTAATGACCATATCAGACAGTCTAAATATTGAGCAGCTTGTTCATACCTCTCTACCTGGAGAGAGCCAGTCTGGCTACTGAGATTCCTTTGTGTCTGTTGTTTGTGGGTGATGACATGGTAATAGGAATCTACTACTCCATATAAAAATTTAATTCTCGACTTTCCCAACAACCAATCCTGCAAACTCTCCATAGAGCCAAAACCATTCAGAGTTGAGGACAGTTGGCACCTTTCAGTAATTCTGAACTTTCCCAAGCATCCATGTTGTATCTTCTGAACTCTAATTTTTTGTGAACATTCTTTTATCTTCTCTGTGTCTTCTTGAACTCAGTTTAATTATCTCTTCTGCAAACGTCATCTTCTTGAGTCTTCTCATTGCCTTGCTTTCATTTAAATGAAATCCTGGGAGGGAGAGGATACAAATGCATGAGGTCAGTCTACCATTTGGGACTAAAAGCCTGATTGGACATTTTTGAATGCATAGATCAAGTAGATAAGAACCAGTGTTTTTACAATATAGAGCTTTCCCAGTCAGAAACATAGCATGCCTTTCTGTTCAGATATATTTCATATTTTACACTTTTGGATATCTTGATATATTTATGAGATTTATTTTTCACATAACTTGTCTTTCTTTTTGCTAGTGTGACTGATGATTTTCCCCATGTAGGCAATTTTGTTGTTGGTTCCTGATCTACATAAGAAATTTCATTAATACTTATATTAATTTTAATTTGACTTTTTAAATTGAGCTCATATTAATTCAATTAATTTTTCAATTGGTTATCTTATATTTACAAGGTGAGCTATCTTGAAAAGTGAAATTGAAGTCGCTCAGCCGTGTCCATCTCTTGGACACGAGGCTCCATGGACTGTATCCTATCAGGCTCCTCCATCCATGGGATTTTCCAGTCAAGAATACTGGAGTGGGTTGCCATTTCCTTCTACAGAAGATCTTTGTGACTCAGGGATTGAACCCAGTCTCCCGCATTGTAGGCAGACTCTTTACCATCTGAGCCACCAGGGAAGTCCTCAAACTATCTTACTGTCTACAAAAAAGATGACAGTTTTGATTTTTCCTATCTAATATTAAATCTTATTTGCTTGATAGTTTCTATTAATACATAGTAATAGAGCTTTCAGTATGGTCATGACTAATAGTAATGATTGAGGCCATCCTTATCTTAAAACTGTTAAAGATGGATGTCTTCATGATTTGCCATTAATTTGATGTTTCCTTAGATTTCTTGGAGAAAGTGCTTAAAAGATATTTCCTTCTATTTTTGGTTTACTTGCACTTTTGAGTTTGTTCTTCTTTTCATGGATGCAGGGTGAATTTTGGAAGACATTTTTCACCTTCTATCGTGTGCTGTTGCTCAGTTGTGTCCAACTTTTTGAGACTCTATGGGCTGTAGCCCACCAGGCTCCTCTGTCCCTGGGATTCTCCAGGTAAGAATACTGGAGTGGGTTGCCATGCCCTCATCCAATTGGTCTTCCCAACTCAGGGATCAAACCCAAGTTTGATTTGTTGTGTGATCATATGCTTTTTTCCCCTCTTTAATTTGCTAAAATGCACTAATGATTTAACTATCTTTACTAGATCTCAATTTAATTGATCTATTCAAGTTTTCTATTTATCTTTGAGTTGGTTTTAATAATTTATTTTTTTCTAAATAGAACATTTATTTTGCATCAGTTTTCAAATTTACATATAAACTAAACATAGTATTTTATGCTCTTCTATACTTTATTGCCTCTGTTTGTGTTCTTGTGGTTCTTCTCCTTCCAAATCACAGCCATATCATGGTGAAGGGACTTGCTTAACTCAATGAAGCTATGAGCCATGCTGTGCAGTCCACCCAAGACAGATAGATCACAGTGAAAAGTTCTGACAAAACATGGTCCACTGGATAAGGAAATGGCAACCCACTCCAGTATTCTTGCCTTGAGAACTGCAAAGAACTGTAAGAAAAGACAAAAAGATATGACACCATAAGATGAGCCTCTGAGACCAGAAGGTGTCCAATATGCTACTGGGGCAACTATGCTACTGGGCTATTACTAATAGCTCTAGAAAGAATGAAGTGGCTGGGCCAAATCAGAAACAACACTCAGTTGTGGATATATCTGGTGGTGAAAATAAAGTCTGATGCTGTAAAGAACAATATTGCATACGAAACTGGAATGCTAGGTCTACAAATCAAGGTAAATTGGATGTGGTCAAGCAGGAAATAGCAAGAGTGAACACTGACATTTTAGGAATCAGTGAACTAAAATGTACAGGAACTGGTAAATTTAATTCTGTGACCATTATATCTACTACTGTGGAGAAGAAGCCCTTAGAAGAAATGGAATAGTCCTCATAGTCAACAAAAGAGCCCAAAGTTCAGTACTTGAGTGCAATTTCAAAAATGACAGAATGATCCCAGTTCCTTTCCAAGGCAAACAATTCAACATCACAGTACCCCAAGTCAATACCCCAAATACTGATGCCAAGGAAGCTGAAGTTGACTGGTTCTATGAAGACCTATGGCATCTTGTAGAACTAATACTAAAAACAATGTCATTTTCTTCATAAAGGGATGGAATGCAAAACTAGTAAGTCAAAAGATTCCAGGAATAAAAAAAAAAAAAAAAGTTTGGCTTTGGAGTACAAAATGAAGCAGAGGAAAGGCTAATAGAGTTTTGTTAAGAGAACACACTGTTCATAGCAAACACTCTCTTCTAACAATACAACAGACAACTCTACACATGGACATCACCAGATGATCAGTACTGAAATCAGATTGATTATGTTCTTTGCACCTGAAGATGGAGAAACTATAAAATCAGCAAAACTAAGATCTGGAGTTGACTGTAGCTCAGATTATAGCCCATTATTGCAAAATTCAGACTTAAATTGAAGCAAGTAGAGAAAGGCCTAGGCCTTTCAGGTATGACCTAAATCAAATCCCTATGATTATACAGTAGAAGTGAAAAATAGATTCAAGGGAGTATATCTGGAAGACAGAATGCCTGAAGAACTATGGATGGAGGTTTGCAACATTGTACAGGGAATGGTTTTGGCGACCAAAACCATCCCAAAGAAAAAGAAATGCAAGAAGGCAAAGTGGTTATCTGAAGAGGCTTTACAAATAGCTGAGGAAAGAAGAGACATGAAAGGCAAAGTAGAAAGGAAAAGATATGCCTAACTGAATGTAGAGTTCCAGAAAAAAAGCAAGGAGAGATAAAAAGGTTTTATTAAATGAACAATGCAAAGAAATACAGAAAAACAATAGAATGGGAGCTAGTGGAGGTGATGGAATTCCAGATGAACTTTTTAAAATCCTAAAAGATGATGCTGTGAAAGTACTGCACTCAATATTATCACCAAATTTGGAAAACTCAGCAATGGTCACAGGACTGGAAAAGGTCAGTTTTCATTCCAATCCCCAAAAAAGGCAATGACAAAGAATGTTCAAAGTATAATACAGTTGTGTTCATGTCACATGCTCCAAGTTAATGCTCAAAATCTTCCAAGTTATGCTTCATCAGTGCATGAACTGAGAAATTCCATATTTATAAGCTCAGTTTCGAAGAGAGAGAAGAAACAGAGATTAAATTGGCAATATTTGTTACATCATGGAGAAAACAAGGGAGTTTCAGAAAAACATATACTTCTGTTTATTTGACTATATTAAAGCCTTTGACTGTGTGCATCACAACAAATTGTGGAAAACTCATAGAGTTATGGTAGTACCAAGCCACCTTACCTATCTCCTGAGTAACCTGTATGCAGTTCAAGAAGTAATGGAACTGGACATGCAACACAGATTGGTTTAAAATTGGGAAAAGAGTACTTTAAGGCTGTCTATTGTCACCCTGCTTATTCAACTTATATGAAGAGTAAATCATATAAACTGATGGGCTAGATAAATCCCAAGCTGGAATCAAGATTGCTGGGAGGAATATCAGCAACCTCAGATATGAAGATGATACCACTCTAACAACAGAAACTGAAGAGAAACTAAAGAGCCTCTTAAATAGGGTGAAAGAAGAGAGTGAAAAAACTGGTTTGAAACTCAACATTCAAAAAACTAACATTAGGCATTCAGTCACATCACTTTTTGGCAAATAGATGGGGGAAAAGTGGAAATTAACAGATTTTCTTTTCTTGGTCTCCCAAATCACTGCAGATAGTGACTGAAGCCATGAAATTTAAAGACACTTGCTCCTTGGAAGGAAGGCTATGACAAACAGAGACAACGTAATAAAAAGCAGAGACATCACTTTGCAGACAAATTTCTGTATAGTCAAAGCTGTAGTGTTTCCAGTAGTTATATACAGATGTGAGAGTTGGACTATAAAGAAGGCTGAGTGCCAATGAACTGATGCTTTCAAACTGTGGTGCTGGAGAAGATTCTAGAGGTCCCTTGGATTGCAAAGAAGTCAAACCAGTTAATCTTAAGGGAAATCAACCCTGAATATTCATTGGAAGTTGTGATGCTGAAGCTGAAACTCTTATACTTTGGCCACCTAAGGTGAAGAAGAGACTCTGCAAAGACCCTAAAGCTGGGAAAGACTGAGAGCAAAAGATGGGGGTGACGGAGGATGAGCTGTTTAGATAGCACCATTGATTCAATGAACATGAATTTGAGCAAACTCTGGAAGATAGTGGAGGACACAGGAGCTTGGCGTGCTGCAGTCTATAGGGTTGCAAAAAGTTGAACATAACTTAGGACTGAACAATGACAACAACAACAGTTTATGTTCTTTGTCTCCTTATTCAATTCCAAGTTTTAAATTTAGTCCTTCTTTTCAAGTTTTTTTTTTTTTTTTTACATTTGCTAATTTTATTATATTGGTTTCACAGAATCAGATTTTTGCTTTTTTGATCAAAAATATTATTTTTCTATTATTCTTTTTTAATTAAATTATGCTTTTTAAAAATTAATTTCTGCCACAGTTCCCTGGTGGCTCAGATGTTAAAGCGTCTGACTATAATTCAGGAGACCTGGGTTTGATCCCTGGGTCGGGAAGTTCCCTGGAGAACGAAAAGGCAACCCACTCCAGTACTCTTGCCTAGAAAATCCCATGGACAGAGGAGCCTGGTGTCCATGGGGTCGCAAAGAGTCAGACATGACTGAGGGACTTCACTTTCAAAATTAATTTCTAGTGTGTCTTACCATATTTTACTTTTCTTGTGTTCCTACATGCTCCTTTTCCACAGCTCACAGGTTCTGAACCTCCTGCCAGGACTAAAGGAGGAAGCACTCAGGTTTTCTTATTCATTTAACCAGATGTTGGGAAGAAAGGGAAGGGGGGCAATAGGATTTTCAAGCTGTCATCAGACAAACATTAAACATAGAGTCACCCTCTTTAGTAAAGATGCATAGATTTTTGTGTCTCTAAGATAAATGCCCAGAAGTGAATAGTATGTTCAGTTTCATTTTTTAAAAGATGTTGTCAATCTACAAACTCCTTTTCAGAGTAGCTGTAACATTTCACATAGCGATATACAAGAAATACAATTTATTTGCAGACTCACCAGTATTTTTAATTGTCACCATTTTTTAAACTGCTCTAATAGCCGTATACTGTTAAGTTGATGTGATCACAATTTCTATCTCCCTAATGATTGGTGATTTCTTTTCTTGGTCTCCCAAATCACTGCAGATAGTGACTGAAGCCATGAAATTTAAAGACACTTGCTCCTTGGAAGGAAGGCTATGACAAACAGAGACAACGTAATAAAAAGCAGAGACATCACTTTGCAGACAAATTTCTGTATAGTCAAAGCTGTAGTGTTTCCAGTAGTTATATACAGATGTGAGAGTTGGACTATAAAGAAGGCTGAGTGCCAATGAACTGATGCTTTCAAACTGTGGTGCTGGAGAAGATTCTAGAGGTCCCTTGGATTGCAAAGAAGTCAAACCAGTTAATCTTAAGGGAAATCAACCCTGAATATTCATTGGAAGTTGTGATGCTGAAGCTGAAACTCTTATACTTTGGCCACCTAAGGTGAAGAAGAGACTCTGCAAAGACCCTAAAGCTGGGAAAGACTGAGAGCAAAAGATGGGGGTGACGGAGGATGAGCTGTTTAGATAGCACCATTGATTCAATGAACATGAATTTGAGCAAACTCTGGAAGATAGTGGAGGACACAGGAGCTTGGTGTGCTGCAGTCTATAGGGTTACAAAAAGTTGAACATAACTTAGGACTGAACAATGACAACAACAGTTTATGTTCTTTGTCTCCTTATTCAATTCCAAGTTTTAAATTTAGTCCTTCTTTTCAAGTTTTTTTTTTTTACATTTGCTAATTTTATTATATTGGTTTCACAGAATCAGATTTTTGCTTTTTTGATCAAAAATATTATTTTTCTATTATTCTTTTTTAATTAAATTATGCTTTTTAAAAATTAATTTCTGCCACAGTTCCCTGGTGGCTCAGATGTTAAAGCGTCTGACTATAATTCAGGAGACCTGGGTTTGATCCCTGGGTCGGGAAGTTCCCTGGAGAACGAAAAGGCAACCCACTCCAGTACTCTTGCCTAGAAAATCCCATGGACAGAGGAGCCTGGTGTCCATGGGGTCGCAAAGAGTCAGACATGACTGAGGGACTTCACTTTCAAAATTAATTTCTAGTGTGTCTTACCATATTTTACTTTTCTTGTGTTCCTACATGCTCCTTTTCCACAGCTCACAGGTTCTGAACCTCCTGCCAGGACTAAAGGAGGAAGCACTCAGGTTTTCTTATTCATTTAACCAGATGTTGGGAAGAAAGGGAAGGGGGGCAATAGGATTTTCAAGCTGTCATCAGACAAACATTAAACATAGAGTCACCCTCTTTAGTAAAGATGCATAGATTTTTGTGTCTCTAAGATAAATGCCCAGAAGTGAATAGTATGTTCAGTTTCATTTTTTAAAAGATGTTGTCAATCTACAAACTCCTTTTCAGAGTAGCTGTAACATTTCACATAGCGATATACAAGAAATACAATTTATTTGCAGACTCACCAGTATTTTTAATTGTCACCATTTTTTAAACTGCTCTAATAGCCGTATACTGTTAAGTTGATGTGATCACAATTTCTATCTCCCTAATGATTGGTGAGGTGAGGTGAGGTGAAGTCGCTCAGTCGTGTCCGACTCTTTGCGACCCCGTGGACTGTAACCTACTAGGCTTCTCTGCCCATGGGATTCTCCAGGCAAGAATACTGGAGTGGATTGCCATTTCCTTCTCCAGGGGATCTTCCTGACCCAGGGATCGAACCCGGGTCTCCCGCATCAGAGGCAGACGCTTTAACCTCTGAGCCACCAGGGAAGCCCCTAATGATTGGTGATGTTAAACATACTTCCATGTGCTTATTTGTCATCTGAATATGCCTTTTGGTGAAATGTCTCTACATATTTTTTATTTTTAAATTGGACTGGTTGTTTCTTTAATGTTGAGTTTCTTGCTTATATTTTAGATCTGAGTCCTTTGCCAGAAATGCAGTTTGAAATATTTTCACTAGCCTGTCGCTGATCTCCTCATTTCTTAGGAGGGCTGTTTGAAGAGGGAAATTTTTAATTTTTATGAAGTCTAATTGTTTGATATGAATATAGACATCTCTTTATTTTGATCCTGTTTGATTTCCTTCATAAGTATTTTATATTTTGGGGGATACAAATGCCACATATGTTTTGATAGATTTACATCTAAATATTTCCTTCTTCTTTTTTTTTTCTTTTTGACCAACTAAGTTTTATTTTATTTGTGAGTATAAAAAATACAGTTAAATTTTTAATGTCCATGTTGTGCTCTATAAGCTTGCTGAACTCACTGATTAGTTCCAGAAGTTTTTGTTTGTTTGTAGAATCATTGTCGTGTCATTTCATCCACAAATAAATTTTTTTTTTCTCTTTCTGAACTGTATGTCTTTTATTTTCTTTACCTGTGTTATTGTACTGACTGGAACTCCCAGTACAGAATTAAATTACAGTGTTAATGAAAGAAATTCTTGTCTTTTTCTCAATTTAAAAGGGGTAAAACATTGATTTTTCATCATTAAGTGTGATGTCAGTTGTAGTTCTTTTACAGATGGTCTTCATTAAATTTAGGAACATCTCTTAGATGTTTCACTCTATTTAGAGTTTTCTGAGAGTTTTTGAAATCACAAATGGATGTTAGATTTTGCAAAGTGCTTTTGTGTGTCAACTGATAAGGTCACATGGTTTCTTTTTAATTTGTTGACATGGTGAGTTACATTTTCTGATTTTGGAATGCTGAACAACTTTTGTATCTCTGGAATAAAGCCCACTTGGCCATGATGTATGTTGTTTATACATTGTTGGATTCAGTTTTCTAGTATTTTGTTAAGGATTTTTCCACACCAGCTCAAGAGGAATATTGTTTGTTTTTTTTTTTCTTTTCTCTTTTCAGTACTGTGTCTGGTTTTCATGCCAATATACTACTGGCTTATAGAATAAGTTTGGAAATTATACATCTTATTCTATTTTCTGAATGAGATTTATGTAAAATTAGTTTTAATTCTTTAAATGTTTGGTATAGTTTGCCTTATGAAGCTCATGGGTCAAGATTTTTTTTCTAGAGAAGTATTCATTATAAATTCAATTTTCTTGATAGCTATGGAGACATTAAAGTCATTTATTTCTTATTGGGTTAATAGTGATAGTTAACCTAGATAGCATATTCAAAAGCAGAGACATTATTTTGCCAACAAAGGTCCATTTAGTCAAGGCTATGGTTTTTCCAGTAGTCATGTAAGGACGTGAGAGTTGGACTGTGAAGAAAGCTGAGCACCAAAGAATTGATGCTTTTGAACTGTGGTATTGGAGAAGACTCTTGAAAGCCCCTTGAACTGCAAGGAGATCCACCCAGTCCATTCTGAAGGAGCTCAGTCCTGGGTGTTCTTTGGAAGGAATGATGCTAAAGCTGAAACTCCAGTACTTTGGCCACCTCATGCGAAGAGTTGACTCATTGGAAAAGAGTCTGATGCTGGGAGGGATTGGGGGCAGGAGGAGAAGTGGACAACAGAGGATGAGATAGCTGGATGGCATCACAGACTCAGTGGACGTGAGTTTGAGTGCACTCCAGGAATTGGTGACAGGGAGGCCTGACGTGCTGCAATTCATGGGGTCTCAAAGATTTGGACACGACTCAGCGACTGAACTGAAACTAAACTGAACTGAAGGTAGATTTTGAGGAATTAGCCCATTTTATCCAAGTATTCAAATTTATAATTAGAGTTGTTTATAGTATTCTATTATTATCATTTTTTAGTTTATGGGATCTGTTGAGGTATCACCTGTTTCATTCTTGATATTGGTGATTTATGTCTTTTCTCTTTGTATATTGTGACTCTTGCTAGAAGTTTGTCAATGTTATTGATCCCTTCAAAGAACTGACACTTTAATTCATTGACATCCCTGTTGTTTGCTTTAGTTTTAACTGATCTGCTCTTATCTTCATTATTTCTTTCCTTCTCCTTGTTTTTGCTTTACATTGCTCTTCTTTTTCCAGCATCTAAGGAGTACAAGTCCCTGTTATTAATGTTTATATATAATTTCCCAGCCCCAATCACAAGCAATTAAAAAGGTCTTATCTGCTCTTCCCGCATAGGCTTGGTGCTCAGCTACTGCAGTGCAGCCTCTGAAGGGAGTTGCAGGCAGAACTCTTTCTCTAGCTCATGTTCTTTCCTAGCCCAAAAACCACTATTCAGAGGCCTCTTGATTTGGCTCTTCAACCAATATCTTCTCTAAATCTTCCCTCTCAATCTTCCTCAGGCCTTTGCATCTACAAAACACAGGAGCCTTTTGTTTAGGGCTTCCTTTGGTGATGAGACAATCTGTGTGTGTCATCTATCTGATCTAACATGGACAAAATCCCCTTGGGAAATGTAACAGAAGATGGCAAGCACTTTCTCCAGTGCAGCCTCCTGGTTATATTATTGCAGTTCATAATTAAAAATTACTATTGTTTTCATTTTGTTGTTGTCTAACTTGCTGCTACTACTCTGGCCCCTCTGCTTTCTCTCCAGCTGAGCTGAGTCCTTGACAAACATCAAGCAGGATAGTCAATTAAGCACAATATCATTATGGAAGAGTAAAAAGCTTGAAGATATCATAGGGAACCTTTGGAGGGGGCTAACAGAGAATGTGGGGTATTCTGGAGGGGTACTAGTAAATCATTTGCAAGAGTATGAAAGTTCTACAAGGCACTTTGCCAACAGATCTTGGAAAGTACTAGAGCATCCCATGGGGCACTTTATTAGCCAAGCCAGTGAGTCTTGGGGAATGCTAATAGAAATCACAGAGCATTGTTGGAGGATGCTAAGGAATTGTTTACATGAGTTATCTGGTTCCAAGGGGGAAATTTTGGTCCTTCTGTTTAGCCTGGAGTTCCTTGGATGAGTTCCTCTTGTAAGTTAATTTAGACATACAACAGAGGAGTTAAAAAAAGTAGAGACAAACTGCCCCAGCACTGCCTGCAGCAATCTGATAGTGGAAACAGAGAGTGGGGAGCCTTAATGAGTTGAGTAACACCAAGAAGTTATCAAACACAGATAAATGCCCTGCAACAAAGCAAGTTGTTGAAATTTCAGAAGGGATAAAAGAATGTAGTGCTGTTTGAGATCATTTTGACCAGTGACCCTGAAGAGACCTTAGAGACTTAATTAGATGCTCTTCGGAGATAATTTTGCTAAATTTAGTAAGGGAGAGTGACATGATGTAGTGTGTACTACTAAAATCCCCTACTTCAGAATGCCCTGACAGTGGCTGATGCCAGAAAAACAGAAGTCAAGCAGCAGCTGCAAGAGCCTTCTGAGTGCAGAAGTCTCGGCTCTGCTGGAATGAGCCTATGCTATGCTATTCCTGGAGTCCTGTCCGGGAAACAGCTGTCTACCCCAGCTTGGTTCTCCACCTGGCTCTCTACACTTTCCCCTAATCTCAGAAAACTTGTGACCAAAGCTGACAGATGGCGTTATAGAGATTTGTACTTTGGCAAATTCTGTGATTGATAAAGGGGCTGTGTCTTCTGCATCTTCCTATGGACCTTTGATAAATTTAATGCTGCTCTTAATGCTCCTCTTAATGATGTTCTAGTAGTGTTTTGAGGGAAACATTTTGTACATTGTCTTTTTGTTTTCATCCAGATCAATGTAATTTTAATTTCCTTTGGGACATCTCATGAATAATGGATTACCTAGAAGTGGGCTTTTTACCTCCTAGTTATTTGGAAATTCTTCTGTTACTGTTATATTATTGATTTCTAGTCAGATAACTCTGCATGATTTCAGTTTTTTTATTTGTTTAGGTTTGTTTTATGGCCAAGAATATACAGCTGGTCCATGAACAATGTGGAGATTAGGGGTCCCAACTCTTTGTGCAGTTGAAACTGCATATAGAGTTGGGCCTCTGTAGCCAGGGCTCCTTATCCATGGATTCAATCAATCATGGACTGTGAAGTACTATAGTATTTATGGAAAAAAAAAAAAAAACTTACACAATTCAAATCTATGTTCTTCAAGAGTAACTGTGGTCTATTTTTGTTATATGTTCAGTGTATCATTGAAAAGACACTTTTTGGGGAGTGTAATGTTCTATAATGTTGATTAGTTCATTTTGGTTGATGGTGTTGAGTTATCTTATTTACTTGATTTTCTGTCAAGTTGGTCTACCAATTGTTGAGAGAGAGGTGTTGAAATCTCCAAATATAATTGTAGATTTGTGTAATTCTCTTGTTTCTCCATTTTTGCTTTGCATAGATTCTAGATTTGTTGTGTTCTTGGTGCACATACTTTTAGGATTGCTGTGTCTCTTTTGTATGTTGATTGTCATCATTAGGTCTCTCTCAGTTCATTCAGTTCAGTTCAGTTCAGTCACTCAGTCGTGTCTGACTCTTTGTGACCCCATGAATCGCAGCACACCAGGCCTCCCTGTCCATCACCAACTTCCGGAATTCACTCAGACTCACATCCATCGAGTCAGTGATGCCATCCAGCCATCTCATCCTTTATCATCCCCTTCTCCTCCTGCTCCCAATCCCTCCCAGCATCAGAGTCTTTTCCAATGAGTCAACTCTTCGCATGAGGTGGCCAAAGTACTGGAGTTTCAGCTTTAGCATCATTCCTTCCAAAGAAATCCCAGGGTTGATCTCCTTCAGAATGGACTGATTGGATCTCCTTGCAGTCCAAGGGACTCTCAAGAATCTTCTCCAACACCTCTACATATATTTTTTTTTTCTGCTCTGAAAACAAATTTATTTATTAGTATAGTTGCTACTGCTTTTGATTGATGTTTGCATAGTATCTTTCTCCATACATTTGCTTTTAACCTATAAATATCATGGTATTTTAAAGTGTGTTTCTTGTAGACGGTATATGAATTGGCTATATTTTTGTCTTCTTGCCAATTTCTGACTTTTAAGTGCTGTATTTAGACTATTTACATATAATGTAATCATTTCTTTTTTAGGGCATTGTTTTTGTTCTGTCACTCAGTCGTGTCCTACTCTTTGTGACCTCATGGACTACAGCATGCCAGGCTTCCCTGTCCTTCACTATCTCCGTGTGTTTGCTCAAATTCAGGCCCATTGAATCAGTGATCTATTGAAACATCTCATCCTTTGTCACCCCCTTCTCCTCTTTCCCTCAGTTTTTCCCAGCATTAGGGTCTTTTTCAATAAGTTGGCTCTTCACATCAGGTGGCCAAAGTATTGGAGCTTCAGCTTCAGTATCAGTCCTTCCAACATATATTCAAGATTGATTTCCTTTAGGATTAACTGGTTTGATCTCCTTGCAGTCCAAGGGACTCTCAAGAGTCTTTTCCAGCACCATGGTTCAAAAATATCAATTCCTTCACACTCAGCCTTCTTTATGGACAAACTTTCACATTTGTACATGACTACAGGAAAAACCATACTTCAACTATACAGACATTTGTCAGCAAAATAATGTCTCTGCTTTTATAATACACTGTCTAGGTTTGTCATAGCTTTACTTCCAAGGAGAAAGTGTCTTTCAATTTCATGGCTACAGTCACTGACAGCAGTGATTTTTGGAGCTCAAGAAAGAAAATATGTTACTGCTTCTACTTGCCCCCTTCCATTTGCCATGAAGTGATGGAAATGGATGCCCCAATCTTGTTTTTTGAATTTCATTGAATTTTTGAAATTATTTGAAGTTTACTGAGGTTTAAGCCAGATTCTTCATTTTCTTCTTTCAGCTTCATCAGAGGTTCTTCAGTTCCTCTTCAGTTTCTGTCATTAGAGTGGTATTATTTTCATATCTGAGGTTATTGATTTTCTCCTGGCAATCTTGATTTCAGTTTGTGAGTCATCCAGCCTGGTATTTCACATGATGTACTCTGCATATAAGTTAAATAAGAAGGGTGGTGATATACAGCCTTGTTGTACTCCTTTCCCAATTTTGAATCAGTCCATTGTTCTATGTCTGGTTGTATTACTTCCTGACCTGGAAACAAGACTTTCATGAGACAGGTAAATTGGCTTGGTATTCCCATGTCTTTAAGCATTTTCCAGTTTGTTGTGATCTACACAATTAAAGGCCTTAGCATAGTCAATGAAGTATATTAGATTTTTTCTGGAATTTTCTATCTTTCCCTATGATCCAACAGATATTGGCAATTTGATCTCCTGTTTCTCTGCTTTTTCTAAATCCAGCTTGTACATTTGGAAGTTCTTGGTTCATATACTGCTGAAGCCTAGCTTAAAGGATTTTGAGCATTACCTTGGTAGAATGTGAAATGAGTGCAATTATTATACAATAGTTTGAACATTTTATGGCATTTTGAATACTTGTTGACATTGCTCTTCTTTGGGATTAGAATGAAAACTGACCTTTTCCAATCCTGAGTTTTCCAAATTTGCTGGCATATCAAGTACAATACTTTAATGGCATCACCTTTTAGGATTTTAAATAACTCACCTGAAATTCCATTACCTCCACTAGTTTTGTTTGTAGTACAAAAAAAGATCTTCACAACCCAGATAATCATGATGATGTGATCACTAATTTAGAGCCAGACATCTTGGAATGTGAAGTCAAGTGGGCCTTAGAAAGCATCACTATGAACAAAGCTAATGGAGGTGATAGAATTCCAGTTGAGCTGTTTCAAATCCTGAAAGATGATGCTGTGAAAGTGCTGCACTCATTATGCCAGCAAATTTGGAAAACTCAACAGTGGCCACAGGACTGGAAAAGGTCAGTGTTCATTCCGATTCCAAAGAAAGGCAATGCAAAAGAATGCTCAAACTACCGCACAATTGCACTCATCTCACATCCTAGTAAAGTAATGCTCAAAATTCTCTAAGCCAGGCTTCAGCAATACATGAACCATGAGCTCCCTGATGTTCAAGCTGGTTTTAGAAAAGGCAGAGGAACCAGAGATCAAATTGCCAACATCCGCTGGATCATGGAAAAAGCAAGAGAGTTCCAGAAAAACATCTATTTCTGCTTTATTGACTATGCCAAAGCCTTTGTCTGGTCGCATCACTTCATGGGAAATAGATGGGGAAACAGTGGAAACAGTGTCAGACTTTATTTTTTTGGGCTCCAAAATCACTGCAGATGGTGACTGCAGCCATGAAATTAGAAGACGCTTACTCCGTGGAAGAAAATTTATGACCAACCTAGACAGTATATTCAGAAGCAGAGACATTACTTTCCTGACTAAGGTCCGTCTAGTCAAGGCTATGGTTTTTCCTGTGGTCATGTATGGATGTGAGAGTTGGACTATGAAGAAGACTGATCACCGAAGAATAGATGCTTTTGAACTGTGGTGTTGGAGAAGACTCTTGAGAGTCCCTTGGACTGCAAGGAGATCCAATCAGTTCGTTTTGAAGGAGGTCAACCCTGGGATTTCTTTGGAAGGAATGATGCTAAAGCTGAAACCTCAGTACTTTGGCCACCTCATGAGAAGAGTTGACTCATTGGAAAAGACTCTGATGCTGGGAGGGATTGGGGGCAGGAGGAGAAGGGGACAACAGAGGATGAGATGGCTAGATGTCATCACAGACTCGATGGACATGAGTCTGAGTGAACTCCGAGAGATGGTGATGGACAGAGAGGCCTGGCGTGCTGAGATTCATGGGGTTGCAAAGAGTCGGACACGACTGAGCGACTGAACTGAACTGTACTGAATGCTTCCTAAGGCCCACTTGACTTCTCACTCTAGGATGTATACCTCAGGTGAGTCACCATATCATTGTGGTTATCTGGGTCATTAAGACTTTTTTTTTTTTTTTTTAAGTCCTGTGTATTTTTGCCCCCTCTCCTTAATCTCCTCTGCTTCTGTTAGGTCCTTTTCATTTCTGTCCTTTATTGTGCATGTCATTGCATGAAATGTTCCCTTGATATTTCTGATTTTCTTGATGAGATCTCTAGTCTTTCTGATTCTATTGTTTTCCTCTATTTCTTTGCATTTAAGAAGGCTTTCTTATCCTTACTTACTATACTTTGGAACTCTGCATTCAGACGGGTGTATCTTTCTGTTTCTCCTTGCCTTTTGCTTCTTCTTTTTTCAGCTATTTGATAAAACCTCCTCAGGAAACCATTTTGCCCTCTTGCATTTCCTTTTCTTAGGGATGGTTTTGGTCACTGCCTCCCATACAATGTTATCAACCTAAGTCTGAATTTTGCAATAAGGAGCTCATGATCTGAGACAGAGTGAGCTCCCAGTCTTGTTTTTGCTGACTGTATAGAGCTTCTCCATCTTCTGCTGCAAAAAATATAATCAATCTGATTTTGGTTTTGACTATCTTGTGATGTTCATATATAGAGCTATCTTGTGCTGTTGGAAGAGGGTATTTGCTATGACTAGTGCGTCCTCTTAGCAAAATTCTGTTAGTCTTTGCCGTGCTTCATTTTGTACTCCAAGACCAAACTTGCTTGCTACTCTAGGTATCTCTTGACTTCCTCCCTTTGTATTCCAATTCTCTATGATGAGAAAGACACCTTTTTGTGTGTTAATTTTAGAAGGTCTTGTGGGTCTTCAGAGAACCATTCAACTTCAGCTTCTTTAGCATTAGTGGTTGAGGCATAGACTTGGATTACTATGATGTTGAATAGTTTTCCTTGGAAATGAACCAAAGTCATACGATAGACTCTGACAAGCTATGTATATGTAATATGCATATTATATATATATACACACACACACAAGTCATGTATATGTAATATATATTTATATATAGATACATACACACATATTACATATCATAACTTGTCAGAGTCTATATTTGTTGACATTTTGCTAATTAAAATGGGGTCTAGAATTTTTGTCCTATTAAGCCCCCCATTATAATATAATGATGTTAAATATTTCCTCCACTTTTATTGATAAACATATAAAACTATGTAATTCTTTTCTAACACAATTTATAAAACTCAAGGGAAAAATTCAAGAAGAAAAACAAAGTCTATTGTATTTATTACTCTTTATACTCTGACCACTTTTCTTTCTTCTTTCTAATATTTTCAGATTCCTATTTTTATTGTTTCCTTTCTGTTCAGAGATATTTCTGTAGGCAGTCTTTTGGTGTAGGGCTTACGATAGCAAATTCTGTTAGTTCCTTTTCACCTAACATTGTTTTGATTTCCCTTTCATTCTAAAGGGTATTTTTACTGTATATAATACCTTGGTTGAGAGTTTCCTTTTAATTCCTGAAAAATGTGCCACTTCTGACCTCCCTGATTTCTCATGGGAAATGAAGTTCATTTGACTTGATTTTTCCTTACAGTTAATATTTATCATTTGCTGCTTCAAGATTTTTTTGTGCTTAGTTTTCACAAGTTTTACTAAGATGTGTCATAGGATGATTTCCTTGGGTTTATACTGTTTGAAATATGCTCAGGTTCTTGGATATGTAGGTCTATACTTCTGTCAGATTTAGAAAATTTTTGTTCACTATTTATTCAAATAGTTTTTGGCCCTACTCTTATTTTCCTTTCCTTCTAGAATTCCAATGATATGTACATATATATGTTCTGTTACAGTCTCACAGGTTCCAGAGGCTTTGTTCATCTTTTTGTCCAAGCTATTTGTACATGATCAAATTGGATAATCTCTGTAATTATAGCTCCAAGTTTCTCTTTCTCCTTTTTGTTGCTGTGTTTACCTCTGATGAAGTTTTGTTTTGATTATTACATATTTCAATTATAAAAGGTGAATTTGTTTTTTCTTTATATCATTTGTTTGCTGAGATTTTCTATTTTGTTTATAAGGCTTTCTATTTTTAATTTGTTTCAAGTGTGTTCTCAATTGCTTGTTAAACTTTTTCTATTAGGGCCATTTTAATTTTTGTGAGATAATTCTAACTTCTGTGCCCTTTTAATATTGATATCTGTTTATTCAGTGTGATGTCTTTCTGTTTATTGGGATAATGAGTCATTTTTATTGATAATCTGAGCATTTTAGATATTATATTGTAAGACTTTGGATCTTATTTAATCTTGTTTTAGCAGTTTTCTTATGGTGCAGCTTCTTTGGGAGAAGGCAGCTGCTTACTTATTATTGCCATATGGGAAGTTCAGGTTCACTACTCAGATTGCATTGCCACCATCTGTCATTCTTTGCATCCTGACGTCCCTGGTCAATTGTCCTATCTACCTTTCAGAGTATTCTTACATTTGTTTTAAGTAGACTCTAGGTTTTTATGAATTCCACTATTACATAATAAGGTCAGTGGCTCATGTCTTCTTGGTGGACCTGGCCCTCAGCATACTGTCTGAGAGTAATTTAACAAACTACTCCCCTTTTGTTCACTTCATCAATAAATCTATGCTACTGTCATAAATTTTCTCATATGTTTTTCCTTTGTTTCTCTCTTATTCTATTTGCAAAAAAAGAAAAAAAGCATCCTGATGCAGGTCTTTATGTCTTTATAAAATAAATTCAATTAATTATATGTATAATTACTATAGTTATTTTAGTTATATTTATAATTGATATGATTAGATATTTGTGCCTGTGTGCTCAGTCACCCAGTTATGCCTGACTTATTGTGACCCCATGGACTCCTCTGTCCTTGGAATTTTCCCAGCAAGAATACTGAAGTGGGTTGCCATTTCCTCCTCCAGGGAATCTTCCTGACTTAAGAATCCATCACCCATCTCCCGCATCTCTGACATTGCACATTGCAGGCAGAATCTTTACTGCTGAGCCACGGAGGAAGCCTGGTTAGATATATTCCTTTTACCTATTTCACAGTTACCATTTGCAATATTTCTAGTTTGTTTATTTCCTTAAATTTTCTTATTTTTATTAAATTGATCTTAAAAAAAATCTTGCTTTCTTTTTTGTAAAATGGTAAGTTCTTTTCTTGTCTTGTTTTACCAGTGGTCATCTTGCAGTTTGTTTTGGTTTAAAGATTAATGGCTTTACTTTGTGGGTAAAAATCCCAGCATCTTAGGAAAGTGAAATGACAAACCAACTGCCACCATGCAACATTAATTAATGTTTATTAAATATTATTCCAGATGCTACTCAATGAAACTGGTTGAATAATATCTTTAAATAAACTCAATAGTTTAAATGTTAAAATGTTGAAACAAAAATTAAATAGGAGGCACTGTTGATCATTGCCTTTACCAAAGGAGGTATGAGATTCTAAACAACTCAGAAATTAAGAGGAGAAAACAGAAAAAGGTAAAAAGAAATAAGTGATTGTTTATGGTTATTTATTGCCATTCTGTGATTTGAAAACTATTTTATCTTTAGAAAGACTACAGTTGCCCTGCAATTAGTGATGAAGACATCAGCTCATCCATACTTTCTCTTACTTCCCCCCACCACCTCTGGTTCAGTCTCCAGGGGTTCTAACCTCCCTTTACCTCTATAATCACAGCAATCTCTTGGAGCAGCTAAGAGTAGGACTTCTCCTGCCTAGAGAGTCTTCATCTTCATGTATATTCCTCAGTGCAAGAAGGAGGACAGTCTGTGGAGCTTCCTTGATGAAGAAACAGGAAACACAGGGAGTCAGAAGTGTGTCTTCTGGCTGTGAGAACCGTCTACCCACCTCTGTGCTCTTTCCAATGTGCTAATACTTTAATTTAATCTTTACTCCACATTAACTATTGCTGTACCATTGGGCAAGTTCTTTTAAGTATGTAAATTCTCTATATATCTATCCTATTCTACTTTCCAGGCACTTTCAGAAATAATCATACTTGCAAAAGGTATATTAAAAGAACAAATTTGATCCACATTTAAAGATGATCACTCTTTTAATTATTTTTTTCTCGTCTCCTTTATATGTTTAAAATTATTTTATATTGAAGCAAAATTGATTAACAATGTTGTGTTAATTTCAGGTGTACAGCAAACTGATTCAGTTATACATATCATGTACTTATTTTTTTTTTCAAATTCTCTTCTTATTTAGCTTATTATAGAGTATTGAGCACTGTTCTTGTGCTATACAGTAGGTCCTTGTTGTTTATCTATTTGAATATATTAGTTTGTACATGTTAATCCCAAACTACCAATCTGAATATTTTTTAATAATAGGCAACTGTTAAATTACAGGCAACTCTGGATTTCTCTTCTTCCCCAGGAATCTTACAATCATACCAATCCAATCTGTTTCATCTCTTTTTCTCTCACTTTTTATCATAAAGTAATCAAGAACTTTCAGACTTTACTATTTTCTTCCTGCAGCCTACAGTCCCTCAGTACGTCTCCTTTGCAGCTGCTGTCAGCTGCGATTTTCCACTAGAGAAGTCCTTTTGTATTTTATCCTGATAATCATTGTGTGTGCCTTTTCAGCTCTTTTGAATGCAAGAGTTCTCAAATAACAGTCATTCTTTTCAGGAGAATCATTAGTGAGGCTGATGTTTAAAACTGGTGAATGAGAACATGCAGGCAATGAGCTGAAATCGTTTGCTAAAGGTCACATCCTGAGTCAAGGGCAGATATGGAAACAGATAAAAGCAAACTGTAACTTTAATGTCTTCAGGACTATGACAGCTTTTATGGAGAATATTGTTGACATTGTTGATCTTTGCTATTCCCTCCCTTCACTTTGACTCTTTCTGGACACTTCCTAATAATGTGTATTACATTTTAGTCTTCCAATCTTCATTCTGTAGTCATATTCAAGCAAAAGAACCTAGTCCTAAGTTGTTTCCAAACTCATCTGCATCCTCACTCCTATTCTCACCACAACCATCACTTCCACCAACATCACCATGACCAATACCAAAAGCAACCACAGCTCTAGACTATTATCTCTGCCACCAAAACTCTGACTAAGACCAACACTGCCAACACCACCACTAATACTGCCACCAACAACAATATTGGTGCTACAAGCACTGCCACTGCTACCGTTAACACCATGATCATCATCAGCAGCAGCAGCATCGTTGCTCCCACATCTTTCATCATCACACCAACACCTCCAATACCACCATCACTGCCACAATCTACCATACTAACCAGCAATTAGCACTACTACCAACAAGCACCACAGCCATGAACACCATAACCACCACTACTAAAACTGTGTAGATGAGACAACTGTTATGGAGAACTTCTTTTACTGAGCTTTGTATTTGTGGATAATTGTAAATTCACTAACAGTTGAAACATTAATAATATAGAGGTCCTATATTCCTTTTATCCAACTTCTCTTGTAATAACACCTTGAAAAACTATAGCTAATTATAGTAACTAGGATATTGACATTAATACAGTCATGATACAGAATATTTTAATAAATTCTCACAAAGATAGTATACTTTGCCTGCCTTTTAACAGCCACATCTACTTTCCTCCTGCTTCTGCTACCTCATTAATCCTTATCTCCATTTCTATAATTTTCCCATTTCAAAGATGCTATTTAAATGAAATCATACAGAATGTATTCTTTTGAGACTGGCTTTTATTCATTCAGCGTAATTTTTTGGATAATCATCAGGTTCAGGGCTTCAATAGTCTTTTTATTTTCATTGTTAACTACTGTGTCATTGTATGCATATATATATATATAAAACACATGTATATAACTATATAACTGTACTGTATATCTATATCTATATAATAGTTGATTTACCTGAAGAATGGCTACTAGGTTGTTTCCAGTTTTTCATTTTAACAAATAAAGCTACTGTAAGCATTTGTGTACAGATTGCTATGTAGACATTAATTCTTTATTTCTCTTGGAATTTATTTCTTTGGGAATTTTCTAAGTGAACTTGATGAGTCATATGGTAGTTGCATACTTAGTCATTTTCATGAAACTCCTAAATAGTTTCCAAGTGACTGGATCACTTTATATTCTTACAAACACCATGTCAGTGATCCAGTTTCTTTTTATTTTTGCTAATACTTTATCTGTCACTATTTTGTATTTTAGACATTTTATTAAGTATGCTTTGATATCCTGTTGTGGTTTTAATTTGTATTTTCCTGATGACTAATGAACTTGAATATATTTTAATGTGCTTATTTTTCATCTGTATAGCCTCAATGATAAAACATCTTTTTATGGTGTTTTTGTCCATTTTTCTAACTGAGTTGAATTTGATATATATATTCAATAGATTCTGGGTTCTAGTTGCTTATAAGATTCATATGTGGTTTACCAATTTTTTATCTTGGTTAATAGTTTGTCTTTTCATTTTCATAAAAGGATTTTCCATGGATCAAAATATTTATTTTTGATGAGATCTGATTTATTATTTTCCCCTTAATGGATAGTGTTTTTTAATTAATTAATTTACTTTAATTGGAGGCTAATTACTTTACAATATTGCAGTGTTTTTGCCATACATTGACATGAATCAGACATGGGGGATTGTGTTTTTTCTATCAAATGAGAGATCTCTTTGCTCAGCCATAAGTGCCAACATTTTTGCATATTTTTTTCTAATATATTTATAGTTTAAAATTTTATATTTAAATCTGTGATACATTTAATAACATTTTGTATAAGGCATAACATTTATGTTGGGGAGGTTCATTTTTCTTTGCCTATGATGGCACATTGCCTTATTTATGTTTGTCAAAAATGTTAGGGGAAACACTGACAGAAACAGCCCACCCTGGCCAGGCACCATACCTGTAGCCATTTGCTTGAGTTATTTTACAATGGGAGATCCTGGTAAGAAACACAGAACTAACAAGCCACCACCAGCCAAAAGAATTGGAAAAAGGTCAAAAGGAGATGCCATATGTCTTACCAATTTCCCAGAATTTTCCTCATAGTAATATATCTTGGCTGAGCAATGATTGGCCAGAGACAATCTGGAAACTAATATCATTACTATAAAACCCAAAACTTCAAGCCATGTGGCAGAGTAGTCCTCCAGGGTTCCCTTACCCTTTTGCTCTCCACCTGGGCCCTCTTGCCAATAAAGTTTCTTGCTTTGTCAGCATGTATGTCTCCTTGGACAATTCATTTCTGAGCATTAGACAAGAGCCCATTCTCATTTCTGGAAGAGCCCCCCCCCCCCCCCCCCCCCCCCCCCCCCCCCCCCCCCCCCCCCCCCCCCCCCCCCCCCCCCCCCCCCCCCCCCCCCCCCCCCCCCCCCCCCCCCCCCCCCCCCCCCCCCCCCCCCCCCCCCCCCCCCCCCCTATGTATGTCTCCTTGGACAATTCATTTCTGAGCATTAGACAAGAGCCCATTCTCATTTCTGGAAGAGCCAGCCCACCCCACCCCAAAACAAAAGGGCTAGTTTTCCTGCATTGAATTTGTTTTATAGCTTTATATAGATAGATAGATATAAACTAACAAAACCTGAACAGCATTATAAATCAGCACTATATAATTGACATTTATAAAATATTCCATATGACAAAAGTAGAAAGCACATGCTTCTCAGGCTTATATGAAACATCCACTAAGATGTATCCCATGATATACCTCATCAAGGTCCTAAACCATATATTAACATTTAAAAGAATAAAAATCAGACAAAGTATGTACTCAGATCACAGTGGAATTAAACTAGAAATCAATCACTGAAAGATAGTTCAAAATTGTACAAATATTTGGAAATTAAGTAGTAGCTTTTAAAAACTATTACTAATTACTGACCACATTGAGCAACACGTGGGATCTTAGCTTCCTAGTTCAGTTCAGTTCAGTCGCTCAGTCATGTTTGACTCTTTGTGACCCTATGAATCGTAGCACACCAGGCCTCCCTGTCCATCACCAACTCCCAGAATTTGCTCAAACTCACGTTAATTGAGTTGGTGATCCCATCCAGCCATCTCATCCTCTGTTGTCCCCCTCTCCTCCTGCCCAATCCCTCCCAGCATCAGAGTCTTTTCCAATGAGTCAACTCTTTGCAGAGGTAGCCAAAACATTGGAGTTTCAGCTTCAGCATCAATCCTTCCGATGACCACCCAGGCCTGATCTCCTCTAGAATGGACTGGTTGGATTTCCTTGCAGTCCAAGGGACTCTCAATGGTCTTCTCCAACACCACAGTTCAAAAGCATCAATTCTTCAGTGCTCAGCTTTCTTCACACTCGAACTCTCACATCCATACATGACCACTGGGAAAACCATAGCCTTGACTAGATGGACCTTTGTTGGCAAAGTAATATCTCTACTTTTCAATATATGATCTAGGTTGGTCATAACTCTCCTTCAAGCAGCAAGCATCTTTTAATTTCATGGCTGCAATCAACATCTGCAGTAATTTTGGAGCTCCCAAAAATAAAGTCTGACACTATTTCCACTGTTCCCCCTTCAATTTCCCATGAAGTGATGGGACCAGATGCCATGATCTTCGTTTTCTGAATGTTGAACTTTAAGCCAACTTTTTCACTCTCCTCTTTCACTTTCATCAAGAGGCTTTTCAGTTTCTCTTCACTTTCTGCCATAAGGATGGTGTCATCTGCATATCTGAGGTTATGGATATTTCTCCTGGAAATCTTGATTCCAGCTTGTGCTTCTTTCAGCCCCACGTTTCTCATGATGTACTCTGCATATAAGTTAAATAAGCAGGGTGACAATATACAGCCTTGATGTACTCCTTTTCCTATTTGGAACCAGTCTGTTGTTTCATGACCAGTTCTAACTGTTGCTTCCTGACCTGCATATAGGTTTCTCAAGAGGCAAGTTAGGTGGTCTGGTATTCCCATCTCTTTCAGAATTTTTGACACTTTGTTGTGATCCACACAATCATAGGCTTTGGCATAGTCAACAAAGCAGAAATAGATGTTTTTTTTTTTTTTTTTCTGGAACTCTCTTTCTTTTTCCATGATCCAGCGGATGTTGGCAATTTGATCTCTTGTTCCTCTGCTGTTTCTAAAACCAGCTTGAACATCTGGAACTTCAGGGTTCATGTATAGCTGAAGCCTGGCTTGGAGAATTTTGAGCATCACTTAACTAGTGTGTAAGATGAGTGCAATTGTGCGGTAGTTTGAGCATTCTTTGGCATTGCCTTTCTTTGGAATTGGAATGAAAACTGACCTTTTCCAGTCCTGTGGCCACTGCTGAGTTTTCCAAAATTGCTGGTATATTGAATGCAGCACTTTCACTGCGTCATCTTTCAGGATTTAAAATAGCTCAACTGGAATTCCATCACCTCCACTAGATTTGTTCGTAGTGATGCTTTCTAAGGCCCACTTGACTTCACATTCCAGGATGTCTGGCTCTAGGTTGAGTGATCACACCATGGTGATTATCTGGATCATGAAGATCTTTTCTGTACAGTTCTTCTGTGTATTCTTGTCACCTCTTCTTAATATCTACTGCTTCTGTTAGGTCCATACCATTTCTGTCCTTTATCGAGCCCATCTTTGCATGAAATGTTCCCTTGGTATCTCTAATTTTCTTGAAGAGATCTCTAGTCTTTCCCATTCTGTTGTTTTCCTCTATTTCTTTGCATTGATCACTGAGAAAGGCTTTCTTATATCTCCTTGCTAGTCTTTGGAACACTGCATTCAGATGCTTATATCTTTCCTTTTCTCCTTTGCTTTTTGCTTCTCTTCTTTTCACAGCTATGTGTTAAGCCTCCCCAGACAGCCATTTTGCTTTTTTGCATTTCTTTTCCATGGGGATGGTCTTAATCCCTGTCTCTTGTACAATGTCACAAACCTCCGTCCATGGTTCATCAGGCACTCTTTCTATCAGATCTAGTCCTTTAAATCTATTTCTCACTTCCACTGTATAATCATAAGGGATTTTATTTAGGTCATAACTGAACGGTCTGGTGGTTTTCCCCACTTTCTTCAATTTAAGTCTGAACTTGACAATAAGGAGTTCATGATCTGAGCCACAGTCAGCTCCCAGTCTTGTTTTTGCTGACTGTANCCTTTAAATCTATTTCTCACTTCCACTGTATAATCATAAGGGATTTTATTTAGGTCATAACTGAACGGTCTGGTGGTTTTCCCCACTTTCTTCAATTTAAGTCTGAACTTGACAATAAGGAGTTCATGATCTGAGCCACAGTCAGCTCCCAGTCTTGTTTTTGCTGACTGTACAGAGCTTCTGCAAAGAATATAATCAATCTGATTTCGGTGTTGACCATCTGGTGATGTCCATGTGTAGAGTCTTCTCTTGTGTTCTTAGAAGAGGGTGTTTGTTATGACCAGTGCGTTCTCTTGGCAAAACTCTATTAGCCTTTTCCCTGCTTCAATCTGTATCCCATGGCCAAATTTGTCTGTTACTCCAGTTGTTTCTTGACTTCCTACTTTTGCATTCCAGTCCCCTATAATGTAAAGGACTTCTTTTGGGGTGTTAGTTCTAAAGGGTCTTGTAGATCTTCATAGAACCATTCAACTTCAGCTTCTTTAACATTACTGATTGGGGCATAGGCTTGGGTTACTGTGATATTGAATGGTTTGCCTTGGAAATGAACAGAGATCATTCTGTCATTTTTGAGATTGCATCTAAGTACTGCATTTGGGACTCATTTTTTGACCATGATGGCTACTCCATTTCTTCTGAGGGATTCCTGCCCACAGTAGTAGATATAATGGTCATCTGAGTTAAATTCACCCATTCCAGTCCATTTTAGTTTGCTGATTCCTAGAATGTTGGCGTTCACTCTTGCCATCTCTTATTTGACCACTTCAATTTGCCTTGTTTCATGGACCTGACATTCCAGGTTCCTATGCAATATCGGTCCTTGCTTCTATCAACAGTCACATACACAAGTGGGTATTGGTTTTGCTTTGGCTCTATCCCTTCATTCTTTCTGCAGTTATTTCTCCACTGACCTCCAGTAGCATAATGGGCCCCTACCAACCCAGGGAGTTCCCCTTTCAGTATCCTATCATATTGCCTTTTCATACTGTTCATGGGGTTCTCAAGGCAAGAATACTGAAATGGTTTGCCATTCCCTTCTCCAGTGGACCACATTCTGTCAGACCTCTCCACCATGACCCTCCTGTCTTGGGTGGCCCCACACGGCATGGTTAATTTCATTGAGTTAGACAAGGCTGTGACCCATGTGATCAGATTGGCTAGTTTTCTGTGATTATGGTTTCAGTGTTTCTGCCCTCTGATGCCCTCTCACAACATGAACCCTCTTACTTGGGTTTCTCTTACCTTGGACGAGAGGTTGCTTCTCACGGCTGTCCCTCCTGAACTTGGACGTGGAGTAGCTCCTCTCAGTCCTCCTGCGCCCGTGCAGCCACCAGTCTTTGGACGTGAGGTTACTCCTTTTACCTTCCTAACCAGGGATCAAATCCATACTCCTCTCAGTGGAAGCATGAAGTCTTAACCACTGGACCCCCAGGGAAGTCTCAGTAGCACCCTTTTAAAGCACACTTGAATCAGATATTAATCTCTGTGTGGCTATTCCTCTGTCAATATCACAGTTTTGATTTTATACCAAATAATNTCTTTATTTTTTAAATGTATTTTATTGAAATATGATTGATTTAAAATGTGTTAATTTCTACTATACAGCAAAGTGACATATATATATATATATATATATATATATGAACATTCTTTTTTGTGTTCTTTTCCAGTATGTTTTATCACAAGATACTGAATATAGTTACAAGACACTGAATATAGTTAGTTCCCTTCCCTGTACAGTAGGATCCTGTTGTTTATCTATACTATATATAGTAGCTTGCATCTGTTAATCCCAAACTCTCAATCCATCCCTCCCTGACCCACCTACCCCTTGACAACCATAAGTCTGTGTTCTGTGTCAGCAAATCTGTTTCTGTCTCATAGGTAGGCTCATTTGTGTCATATTTTAGATGTGAGTTTCTTTAATTCTGTTTGTGGTTAACCAGATTCATGAATCTGTAGTTTATGCCCTTTTTTTCTCCAAATTTGAGAGGTTTCCATCCAGTATTTCTCTTGAGTATGGCCTCGTTCTTTTCTGGAGGAGAGTCTTTGTGCACTAGAGGACTCCACTCTTCTCATGAGTGTTTCTGCAGGGTTGGGCCAGACCACGTCAAGAAGAGAGGTGAGAATAAAGAGATAAAGTTATAAAGGATAAAGATGCATCCTCTCCTGACAGCTGACTGTTTTGTGCCTGCCTCACACTGGCAGCTTCACAAGACATAAAAGAGTCAGATGCAGGGCCTACAGTGACAAAGGCCATTTCTCACTTCTTCACAACATTGAAAGGTGAGCTGACACAGTATCATGACAATTTCTATATAGCTACGTGACCTGTTCCAGGTTGTATGTTTTTTGGTAGTAGAGATTCTCCATCAACATGCCTGGTTCACAGTCCTTTGGGAAGGTCTATTGATGCCAAGGGTGCTAGAAACCAAACTGTGGATGGACAAAGTGCTCAAGGAATGCTCTTATTACCACTGTTTGTGTTCCTGAATCTCTGAAGACTGAGAATAAATGCTCTTACATCCAGATTAGATGACCCCAAAATCACAAATCCAACAGTAGGCTATTAATTACTTTATTCATTGATGTATGTGTGATTCTCCACTGACTTGAAGTAGATGGTAAGAGTGGGAGAGCAGCTATCATCTGAAAATTGAGTCAAAAGTATGGAGAAAGAATGCTATCATGAGAAGCTGTCCAGAATTGTCATTAACTGAGTGGGATTTCTAACTGTCTGTGTCAAGGAATTCTTGTCCCTTTGGGCCTTACTTCACTATTATACCTATCAGTATTTAGGGGGAAAAAAAAAAAAATAAACAACTTTAACATAGTCCATTTCTTTAGAAAATAACTCTATTCCTGGAGCCATTATTGATAGAGTTACTGCTGCACAGTAATGCCTATGGCCATACTCCAAATCATACCCTGAGGTTAAGAAATGTCCTGATTGTTCATGAAGCAATATGGTATCTAAGAGCTGATCAACTTCTTAACTTTATCCGTGTCCAACAAGGCCATGCCTTTGCTTTCTGACTATTCAGGTGTGAGCAGGCATACACAGATGCTTACACACATATGCCCACTCACACAGCTGCAATGATATTGCTACCAGTTGGTCTCATTCTCATAAAGGGACACAAGCCTGGCGGCCACTCTATTGACCTAAATTGCTCTGACAAGAGACTGGATGCTGAGTGAACTTCCCAATGAACTGATGTGTGCTTTTCTTCACTGAATCTCCTGTCTTCTCTTTCACCCCTGCCCCTTAAGACTGAAAAAATTTACTTCTCACTGTGACTCTGAGCAAGACAGGATAAGCGGATCCTGCTTCCCATTCCCATAGGATTTGATCTTAGCTATACTATCTGAAAGCCAATATTTCCAACGTTTTAGATAACTGTTTTCCTTCAGTAAAACCCAGGCATGATATGTTGGCTGTCTTGTTTGGCAGGGTGCATGCAGGTGGTCTTTTCTGCTGCCATGAAGGAAAGAGCTGGTCACTGATGATCTCTGGTCTGGTACTCCCACAGAGGGCAGTAAGATCTCACCTGCCTGGCCCTTCAGAAAACCCTCAGCAGAGGGAAGCTCAGGACCAGTTCTTGAAGGATGAGTTGGAAATAGTAGGAGTGGAGGATGGAGTCTATATAGGTGGTGATCTGCTCCCACGTGTGGTCTCCCCACTGCAGGTGTGTCTGGGATCATCCACCTGACCAAGACATCCAAAGGTGAACCCTTGAGCCCTGACCTTATCTCCTAAGGAGAAAATATTTCTCCTGAGAGCATAGGAAAGCTATTTCTTCCAGAGTAAAGTGGATGAGTCAAGAGAGTCCACAAGGTAAAGAGGAATAGTGTGGGATAAGTGCTCCCATAACCAGTTGTTAAGTTTATTTCTAAAATAAGAATAAAGAATCTGAAAGAGGCTTGAGCATTTCTTCATAGCAAATAGCAGGTGTTTTTGACAACTTAGATGCCTGGTCTTGACTCTTCCATTTTTTCTTAGTTTCTTCCTGAAGAAATAAATGAGGTCTCATTGCACTGTGGGTGCTTCACTTGTTCTTATATGCTTGAGAGTTTGTGACAATTCCCATTTTATTCTCTACCATCTCTAGTAAGAAGTTGATCAGCTCATATTCTGGTAGCATTTGATGTTTTGTATTGTACACGTCATTCTCATTCAATTCAGTCTTGATGAATTGAACTTTCAACCATCACAAATAACAAGTAAGAATACTTCTATTTATATAGAATAGATCATTTATTGGTGAACTGAGTATTTATAAAGAAAAATGAGTATATCATTTATACAGTTTATAGTCAGATATAATTAATTGATTTTATAGCTTTTAATCCACAAGAAAAATCATTTTAAAACTAATGGCTTTGACTTAAGAGGCATATAAATAATAAAGTTGATTAATTAAGTTACTTCTGTTGAGATTTGAGACAACTATGCTGCCAGTTTTCTTCCATTTTATGTTCTAAGGTATAAGGCTCCCTCAGTCATTCTCATTATCTAGTAATTGGCTTCAATTAAAGCAAGTAATAATAATAAAAGGTGACTAGTTGGACAGGATCTCTGCTTGACTCAAGGATTATAGCCACTGCCAGTTGTGATGGGAAAGCCATGACTCCAAGGACCACGTCTGCTTTATTTGCTCCCTATGCTGTATCTTCTGATATTCAACACTGACAGGGACTTCCAGGACAAAATGCATTCAGTCAAGTCAAATGTTTGCCTCAAATCTATGAAAATAACATGTTGAGTAAAAGCGGACCAAGAAATATATGTCTTCAAAAAGCAAAAACACGATTTGAAAAAGATAAATGCAACCCAGTGTTCATAACAGTGCTATTTGTAACTGCCAATATATGAAAACAACCTAAGCCTCCATCAACAGATGGATTGATAAAGAAGATGTGTCATGTATACAATAGAATACCACCAAGCCATAAAAAAAGAAGGAAAAATTGCCATTTGTAGAAACATAGGTGGACTTGAAGGACATTACACTAAGTGAAATAAGTCATACAGAAAAAGACATGCAGCATGATATCATTTATATATGGAACTTGAAACATACAACAAACTAGTGAATATAACGAAAAGAATCAGACCTACAGAAATAAAGAACAAACTAATGGTTACCAGTGAGGACAGAGAAAATGAGGGCCAATATATGGGTAAAGAATTAAGAGGTACAAACTATTACATATAAAATAAATAAGCTACAAGGATATATTGTACAACACAGGAAATATAACTGTTTTAATAACAAACTGAATTGAACTGATAAAAAGAACATAACATTTTAAAATTGTGAATCAGTATATGGTACACCTGAAACTTATATAATATTGTATAACGATGACATATAATATTATTATATTTATATCATAGTGATAATATATGTATTATAATGATACTTCAATTTTTTAAATTAAAAAAAAAATCTGGCACAGAAAGAATTGACAGGACCAGTAACAGAACAGTACTGTACAGATGGACCAGTTCTTCTTGGCTAACCTGTAAGGCCCTTGATAAAGAAGCACATAAGTCCAACATTTAATGGAACCTCAAGGAATATCTGAATCATGAATTGTATGAACCTATTGCACATTACTCACCAATTTCTACCTTTGATATTAAAATTTTAGATATGTTTTGCAGTTATAAACCATGCTGAAATGAATATCTATACATATCTTCTTTATTCATATGTGTACTAGAGTTTCTATAAAATCTAGTCACAGATGAGGAGTTTTAGGCTGAAGGTCTTGCACATTTTTATCATTCATGGGCATAGACAAATTATTCCTCAAAGTTGTGTTCCAGGGTTCCTTTATGCTGGTAGTGTATGATGAATTGAGTCCTGAATTTAAAGTGGGTGGCCAATTGAGTCCTGAATTTAAGATGAATGGGGAGGACGTTTACTAAATTCCTTTTAATGTCATCACATGAGGGTATCAGACCTGCTAATTTCCTTCCAAATGCCCATCTTCTTCCTTTACTAAAGAGCTTGAATGTTGTATACAGTCTTCAGCAACATCCTTAGCTATAAACTCTCAATTTTTAAAGCTATTTCTTCCAGAGTAAAGTGGATGAGTCAAGAGAGTCCACAAGGTAAAGAGGAATAGTGTGGGATAAGTGCTCCCATAACCAGTTGTTAAGTTTATTTCTAAAATAAGAATAAAGAATCTGAAAGAGGCTTGAGCATTTCTTCATAGCAAATAGCAGGTGTTTTTGACAACTTAGATGCCTGGTCTTGACTCTTCCATTTTTTCTTAGTTTCTTCCTGAAGAAATAAATGAGGTCTCATTGCACTGTGGGTGCTTCACTTGTTCTTATATGCTTGAGAGTTTGTGACAATTCCCATTTTATTCTCTACCATCTCTAGTAAGAAGTTGATCAGCTCATATTCTGGTAGCATTTGATGTTTTGTATTGTACACGTCATTCTCATTCAATTCAGTCTTGATGAATTGAACTTTCAACCATCACAAATAACAAGTAAGAATACTTCTATTTATATAGAATAGATCATTTATTGGTGAACTGAGTATTTATAAAGAAAAATGAGTATATCATTTATACAGTTTATAGTCAGATATAATTAATTGATTTTATAGCTTTTAATCCACAAGAAAAATCATTTTAAAACTAATGGCTTTGACTTAAGAGGCATATAAATAATAAAGTTGATTAATTAAGTTACTTCTGTTGAGATTTGAGACAACTATGCTGCCAGTTTTCTTCCATTTTATGTTCTAAGGTATAAGGCTCCCTCAGTCATTCTCATTATCTAGTAATTGGCTTCAATTAAAGCAAGCAATAATAATAAAAGGTGACTAGTTGGACAGGATCTCTGCTTGACTCAAGGATTATAGCCACTGCCAGTTGTGATGGGAAAGCCATGACTCCAAGGACCACGTCTGCTTTATTTGCTCTCTATGCTGTATCTTCTGATATTCAACACTGACAGGGACTTCCAGGACAAAATGCATTCAGTCAAGTCAAATGTTTGCCTCAAATCTATGAAAATAACATGTTGAGTAAAAGCGGACCAAGAAATATATGTCTTCAAAAAGCAAAAACACGATTTGAAAAAGATAAATGCAACCCAGTGTTCATAACAGTGCTATTTGTAACTGCCAATATATGAAAACAACCTAAGCCTCCATCAACAGATGGATTGATAAAGAAGATGTGTCATGTATACAATAGAATACCACCAAGCCATAAAAAAAGAAGGAAAAATTGCCATTTGTAGAAACATAGGTGGACTTGAAGGACATTATACTAAGTGAAATAAGTCATACAGAAAAAGACATGCAGCATGATATCATTTATATATGGAACTTGAAACATACAACAAACTAGTGAATATAACAAAAAGAATCAGATCTACAGAAATAAAGAACAAACTAATGGTTACCAGTGAGGACAGAGAAAATGAGGGCCAATATATGGGTAGAGAATTAAGAGGTACAAACTATTACATATAAAATAAATAAGCTACAAGGATATATTGTACAACACAGGAAATATAACTGTTTTAATAACAAACTGAACTGAACTGATAAAAAGAACATAACATTTTAAAACTGTGAATCAGTATATGGTACACCTGAAACTTATATAATATTGTATAACGATGACATATAATATTATTATATTTATATCATAGTGATAATATATGTATTATAATGATACTTCAATTTTTTAAATTAAAAAAAAAAATCTGGCACAGAAAGAATTGACAGGACCAGTAACAGAACAGTACTGTACAGATGGACCAGTTCTTCTTGGCTAACCTGTAAGGCCCTTGATAAAGAAGCACATAAGTCCAACATTTAATGGAACCTCAAGGAATATCTGAATCATGAATTGTATGAACCTATTGCACATTACTCACCAATTTCTACCTTTGATATTAAAATTTTAGATATGTTTTGCAGTTATAAACCATGCTGAAATGAATATCTATACATATCTTCTTTATTCATATGTGTACTAGAGTTTCTATAAAATCTAGTCACAGATGAGGAGTTTTAGGCTGAAGGTCTTGCACATTTTTATCATTCATGGGCATAGACAAATTATTCCTCAAAGTTGTGTTCCAGGGTTCCTTTATGCTGGTAGTGTATGATGAATTGAGTCCTGAATTTAAAGTGGGTGGCCAATTGAGTCCTGAATTTAAGATGAATGGGGAGGACGTTTACTAAATTCCTTTTAATGTCATCACATGAGGGTATCAGACCTGCTAATTTCCTTCCAAATGCCCATCTTCTTCCTTTACTAAAGAGCTTGAATGTTGTATACAGTCTTCAGCAACATCCTTAGCTATAAACTCTCAATTTTTCAATTGTCAGGTGGATGACAGATCAATGTTCTACTAGCAAATGAAATGTTGGTACAAATCCCTTAGAAGTGCATGTATTCATGAACAAAAAAGTGCAGGCTTATTGGGAAAAAACCTCTCTGCCCATTTGCACCCTTAGAGCTTGCCTGGAAGGGAATGTGAAGCGAGGAGGCACAGCAGCCATCTTGTGACCTTTAGGTAACATAAATAAGGATGAAACCTTGATAACCATAGCGGACAAGACACCTTTTTAAGGATCCACACACCAATAATAGCTGAGAATACACTTGCATCACTAGTTGGGAATTTCCCTTTACCTATGGGAACTGCTCACTTAGAGTTATCTCCCTTGCCCTCCATGGGAAAGATGAAGGCAATGACCTTTCTAATGATCTGCCCAATGAAGGTGATGGCTAAAGCCGAGTTACGGAGACTCCACTGCTGTATCTTCATTTGGGATAAAAATATCCTAGTTCCAGAACTCTAATAGGATTGACTGAGTCATCAATTGCAAACATTTTTGCTGTTCAGCTTCTTCCTTTGCTTAGACTTGCTTTCCTCATGACCTTACTGTTGTGTCTCCCCAAAACTCTCCCCAGTGAACCTTCTGCAGTCTGAGCTTATTTCCAGGGTACACAATCTAAGACACACACAAAGCATGCAGAACACAAATATTGAAAGAGTCCAGTGTCACTGGTTGGATATCATAACTGCCCTGAACTGCACTCAGGTATTTTGCAATACAAGACAAATAAAACTAAATGTATTTAAGCTTCTGCAATTTGAACTTCTATTTCTTTTAGCAGAATCCAGTTCTAACTGGCAACTGTAGTCTCAGATGCTTGGAAAGTGGTCAAGGTCTTGTCAAAGTTGGAAGTGTTATGAATATTATGTTTTCCCTTATGTTATGAGGTTATGTAAACACAAACAGGGTGAAAATAGTCCTCAGCTTTCCCTCCTCTCACTCTCCCAAAACCACTCTTATTCTATGCTTCAGCAATATGGAAGTACCTTTAGAACTCAGATTCTGCTTTATTCCTCTTTACCACACGCTATTATTTCCATCTGAGAATATTTCCCTGAATCTTTCCCTGAAAGGGCTTCCCTAATGGCTCAGACAGTAAAGAATTTTCCTGCAATCCAAGAGACCGTTGATTCTTGGGTCCAGAAGATCACTTAGAGAAGAAATGGCAACCCACTCCAGTATTCTTGCCTGGAGAATTCCATGGACAGAGGACCCTGGTGGGCCACGGTCCATGGCATTGTACACTACTGAATAACTAATCCCCTGAAAATATGTCATTCTTCACAACCCAGAGCTGGCTCATTCGCATCATTCCCTGGATGTCCTACACTTCTACTGTCTTCCTGTGGTGGACATAGCTCCTTGCCTGCACAATACCTATTATGCCTCCTATTTTGATGGTGTAGTTTTGAACTATGTTCATTTAGCTAAATTGGAACTAACTTCCCCAAATTTCTTTCTGTATGTTTTTGGGTAAGGGTTAACCAGAAAATAACTTGTGTAAGATTTAAAAGGCAGAGGTGAAGCAGCAGGCATTGTTTAGGCTCTGAAGTTTGCATAGAACACTGGTGCTGTTGTTCTCATATGTGTTGTCTCTGCATTTTTGGCCCACCTTGCTAGCTCATGGCTCCTGCAGCTCCACCAGATTGCCTCCTCCAGCTTCTCTGTGTTTTGGGCAAGGTGTATGCATCACTCCTTGGCAAAGAGCACTGACTTTTCCCATAGGCCACCCATGTCATTAAGGTTAGAGGCAGTGAGAGACATATGTAGGTTCCACTTTATTCTCATAGCTTGCAGGCTGTCCTCGTGCTTAAATCGCAGGTTTTGCTTTGTCATTGCAATGACCCATCTCACATCCACCTTTCTTGTCTGATTGCCAGACTGGGTTTAAGCTCAGAACCAAAGCTGGACATAACATACAGGCAAAAGTCTACATACTTTACTGTCTGCAACTTCAAATGATCTAATGCTGCCAATAAATCTCTTATTCTATATAACAGAGTGATTCTGTTTCTGTTATTGAATCATGACAGATACCCTTAAGAACAAATTCTTGATTTATTCAGTGTTAATATGATCAGCTACAAAACTAAATTACCCATACATTACAGTTCAGTTCAGTTCAGTCGCTCAGTCGTGTTTAACTCTTTGAAACTCCATGAATTGCAGCACGCCATGGCACCCCACCCCAGTACTTTTGCCTGGAAAATCCCATGGACGGAGGAGCCTGGTGGGCTGTAGTCCATGGGGTCGCTGAGAGTCGGACACGGCTGGGCGACTTTGCTTTCATTTTTCACTTTCATGCATTGGAGAAGGAAATGGCAACCCACTCCAGTATTCTTGCCTGGAGAATCCCAGGGATGAGGGAGCCCAGTGGGCTGCCGTCTATGGGGTCGCACAGAGTCGGACACGACTGAAGCGACTTAGCAGCAGCAGGCCTCCCTGTCCATCACCAGCTCCTGGAGTTCACCCAAACTCACGTCCATTGAGTCGGTGATGCCATCCAGCCATCTCATCCTCTGTCATCTTCTCCTCCTGTCCCCGATCCCTTCCAGCTTCCAGGTCTTTTTCTGATTTATTCAGTGTTAATATGATCAGCTACAAAACTAAATTACCCACACATTAAAGTTCAGTTCAGTTCAGTCGCTCAGTCGTGTTTAACTCTTTGAAACTCCATGAATTGCAGCACACCAGGCCTCCCTGTCCATCACCAGCTCCTGGAGTTCACCCAAACTCACGTCCATTGAGTCGGTGATGCCATCCAGCCATCTCATCCTCTGTCATCTTCTCCTCCTGTCCCCGATCCCTTCCAGCTTCCAGGTCTTTTCCAATGAGTCAACTCTTAGCATGAGGTGGCCAAAGTATTTCAGCTTTAGCATCAGTCCTTCCAAAGAACACCCAGGACTGATCTCTTTTAGAATGGAAATGTTGTATCTCCTTGCAATCCAAGGGACTCTCATGAGTTTTCTCTAACACCACAGTTCAAAAGCATCAATTCTTTGGTGCTCAGCTTTCTTCACAGTCCAACTCTCACATCTGGAGAGTTGTGAGAATAATCATGGCCTTGACTAGACGGAACTTTGTTGGCAAAGTAATGTCTCTGCTTTTGAATATGCTATCTAGGTTGGTCATAACTTTTCTTCCAAGGACTAAGCATCTTTTAATTTCATGGCTGCAATCATCACCTGCAGTGATTTTGGAGTCCCAAAAAATAAAGTCTGACACTGTTTCCACTCTTTCCCCATCTATTTAAGACTGGCTAATGATTTGTGAGTGCATACCATTGGATGAGGCTTCTGGGAAACTGAAGGTGAGTGTTCTTTTTGTTCCTTGACCTTCCTCTACTCCCCTTTTGGAACTCAGATATAAAGTTGGAGCTCTAGCAGCCATATTGCAACCTTGAGAAAGGAAGACAGAAACCAACATAGTGAAGCAAAAGGAAGGAGACTGGGTTTCTTGTGTCTTCCTTCAGCTTATAACACAGCCTTGGACAGTCAACTCTAGGTTTCTTTATGTGAAGGAAGAAATCTGCAATTTAATGAACAAACAATAATAAAAACAACAAAAACACTGAGTTGTGAGTCGATAGTCACTATAAGGCTGCCCAGTGGACAACCCACAAACCAGAGAACAATTATACCAAAGAAGCTCTCAAACTGTTGTGAAAGTTCTAGACCCTGCAACAGGCTTCACAAGCTGGGGATCTGACAAAAGGACTGAGGATCCTCAGGGAATCTGATTGGAAGTTCAGAGGACTTTATAACAGAATTCCCATAGGACTGGGGAAATAAAAACTCTTGGAGGGCACAAAAAAAGAAAAAAAAGTGTGCACCAGAACCGAGGAGAAAGGAGCAGGGACCCCACAAGAGACAGAGCCAGACTCGTCTGTGAGTGTTTGGGAGACTCCAGCAGAGGTGTGTGTTGACAGTGGCCTGCCTCTGGTCAAGGGAAACTGACAGTTTCTGGGAGGTGCAGTCCTGGAGGTGCAGCATGCTGGTACAAGTTCTTTTGGAGAAGGTTGCCATTTGCCTTATCATAGTTTGGTCCCAGGCCAAAGTACAGGGTGGGAACACAGCCCTACCCATCAGCAGAAAATTGTAAAAGATTTACTGAGCATGGTCTTCCCCACCAGAGCAAGACCCAGTTTTCCCCACAGCCAGTTCTTCCTACCAGGAAGCTTTCACAAGCTTCTTATCCTCATCCAACAGAGGGCAGCCAGGATGAAAGCCACAATCACATAAAACTAACCAAAATGATCACATAGATTGCAGTCTTGTGTAACTTAATGAAACTATGAGCCATGTTGTGTAGGGCCACACAAGATAGATGGGTTATGGTGGAGAGTTATGACAAAACATCGTCCACTGGAGAAGGGAATGGAAAATCACTTCAGCATTCATTCCTACAGAATCTCATCAGCAGTTTAAAAAAAAAAAAAAATAGGGGCGGGAGATATGACACTGAAAGATGAACCCCTCAGGTTGGTAGGTGTCCAATATGACTCTGGAGGAGAGTGGAGAAATACCTCCACAAAGAATGAAGAAGCTGAGCCAAAGTGGAAGCAATGTGCAATTGTGAATGCATCTGGTGGTGAAACTTAAGTTCAATACTGTAAAATACAATATTGCATAAGAGCCCGGAATGTTAGGTTCATGAATAAAGGTAAACTTGAAGTGGTCAAACAGGATGAAAAATTGACATTTTAGAAATTGATAAATGAAAATCAATGGGTTGGAAAAGAAGAAGTAAAACTCTCACTGTTTGCAGATGATATGATCCTCTACATAGAAAAACCTAAAGACTCCACCAGAAAATTACTAGAGCTAATCAATGAATATAGTAAAGTTGCAGGATATTAAATCAACACACAGAAATCCCTTGCATTCCTATACACTAATAATGAGAAAGTAGAAAAAGAAATTAAGGAAACAATTCCATTCACCATTGCAACGAAAAGAATAAAATACTTAGGAATATATCTACCTAAAGAAACTAAAGACCTATATATGGAAAACTATGAAACACTGATGAAAGAAATCAAAGAGGACACTAATAGATGGAGAAATATACCGTGTTCATGGATCGGAAGAATCAATATAGTGAAAATGAGTATACTACGCAAAGCAATCTATAGATTCAATGCAATCCCTATCAAGCTACCAGCGGTATTTTTCACAGAACTAGAACAAATAATTTCAAGATTTGTATGGAAATACAAAAAACCCCCAAGAGCCAAAGCAATCTTGAGAAAGAAGAATGGAACTGGAGGAATCAACCTGCCTGGCTTCAAGCTCTACTACAAAGCCACAGTCATCAAGACAGTATGGTACTGGCACAAAGACAGAAATATAGATCAATGGAACAAAATAGAAAGCCCAGAGATAAATCCACACACCTATGGACACCTTATCTTCGACAAAGGAGGCAAGAATATACAATGGAGTAAAGACAATCTCTTTAACAAGTGGTGCTGGGAAAACTGATCAACCACTTGTAGAAGAATGAAACTAGATCACTCTCTAACACCACTCACAAAAATAAACTCAAAATGGATTAAAGATCTAAATGTAAGACCAGAAACTATAAAACTCCTAGAAGAGAATATAGGCAAAACACTTTCCGACATAAATCACAGCAGGATCCTCTATGATCCACCTCCCAGAATACTCGAAATAAAAGCAAAAATAAACAAATGGGATCTAATTAAAATTAAAAGCTTCTGCACAACAAAGGAAACTATAAGCAAGGTAAAAAGACAGCCTTCTGAATGGGAGAAAACAATAGCAAATGAAGCAACTGACAAACAACTAATCTCAAAAATATACAAGCAACTCATGCAGCTCAATTCCAGAAAAATAAACGACCCAATCAAAAAATGGGCCAAAGAACTAAACAGACATTTCTCCAAAGAAGACATACGGATGGCTAACAAACACATGAAAAGATGCTCAACATCACTCATTATCAGAGAAATGCAAATCAAGACCACAATGAGGTACCATTTCACACCAGTCAGAATGGCTGCGATCCAAAAGTCTACAAGCAATAAATGCTGGAGAGGGTGTGGAGAAAAGGGAACCCTCTTACACTGCTGGTGGGAATGCAAACTAGTACAGCCACTATGGAGAACAGTGTGGAGATTCCTTAAAAAACTGCAAATAGAACTGCCTTATGACCCAGCAATCCCACTGCTGGGCATACACACCGAGGAAACCAGAATTGAAAGAGACACATGTACCCCAATGTTCATTGCAGCACTGTTTATAATAGCCAGGACATGGAAACAACCTAGATGTCCATCAGCAGATGAATGGATAAGAAAGCTGTGGTACATATACACAATGGAGTATTACTCAGCCATTAAAAAGAATTCATTTGAATCAGTTCTAATGAGATGGATGAAACTGGAACCTATTATACAGAGTGAAGTAAGCCAGAAAGAAAAACACCAATACAGTATACTGACACATATATATGGAATTTAGAAAGATGGCAATGATGACCCTGTATGCGAGACAGCAAAAGAGACACAGATGTATAGAACGGACTTTTGGACTCTGTGGGAGAGGGAGAGGGTGGGATGATTTGGGAGAATGGCATTGAAACATGTATACTATCATGTAAGAATGAAGCACCAGCCTATGTTCGATACAGGATACAGGATGCTTGGGGCTGGTACACAGGGATGATCCAGAGAGAGGATATGGGGTGGGATGTGGGAGGGGGATTCAGGATTGGGATCTCATATACACCCATGGTGGATTCATGTCAATGTATGGCAAAACCAATACAGTATTGTAAAGTAAAATAAAGTGAAAATAAAAATTAAAAAAAAAAAAAACAGAAAATCAATGGGAATGGGTGAATTTAATTCTGATGACCATTTTATCTATAGTGTGGGCAAGAATCCCTAAGAAAAATATAAAAAAAAAAAAAAAAGGAGTCCAAAATGCAATACTTGGGTGCAATCTCAAAAATGACAAAATGATCTAAGTTGAAAAAAATTACAATAAACATATAGGAAATATTTAACATCATTATATTATAATGGGGGGCTTAAAGGGACAAAAATTTCTAGACTCCATTTAAACTGGCAACATGTCAACAAAAATAGACTCTGAAAAGTTATGTATATGTAATATGTATATTACATATGCATAATTTGTCAGAGTCTATTATATGATTAGAGTTCCTTCCCAAGGAAAACTATTCAACATCACAGTAATCCAAGTGTATGTCCCAACCACTAATGCTGAAGAAGCTGAAAGGTTCTATGAAGACCAATAAGATCTTCTAGAATTAACACCAAATAAAAGATGTCCTTTACTTCATAGGAGACTGGAATGCAAAAGTAGGAAGTCAAGAGATACCTAGAGTAACAGGCAAGTTTGACCTTGGAGTATAAAGTGAAGCAGGTCAAAGGCTAACAGAGTTTTGCCAAGAGAATGCATTGGTTATAGCAAATTCCCTCTTCCAACAATACAAGATATGAGTCTACACGTAGATATGACCAGATGGTCAATACCAAAATCAGATTGATTATATTCCTTGCAACCAAAGATGCAGAAGCTCTATACAGTCAGCAAAAACAAAACTGGAACTGACTGTGGCCCAGATCATCAACCCCTCATTGCAAAATTTAGACTTAAATTGAAGAAAGTAGGGAAAAACCATAGGCCATTCAGGTATGATCCCTTAAGATCATACAGTGGAAGTGACAGATAGATTCAAGGGATAAGATCTGCTAGACAAAGTGCCTGAAGAACTATGGACAGAGGTTCATAACATTGTACATCAAGTTGTGATCAAAACCATCCAAAAGAAAAAGAAATGTAAAAAGGCAAAATGGTTGTCAGAGGCGGCCTTACAACTAGGAGAGAAAGAAGAGAAGTGATAGGCAAAGGAGGAAAGGAAAGACATAGCCATCTGAATGTAGAGTTCCAAAGGATAGCAAGAGGAGAAAAGAAAGCCTTTTTAAGTGAACAATGCAAAGAAATAGAAGAAAACAATAGAATGGAACAAGCTAGAAATCTCTTCAAGATAATTAGAGATACCAAGGGAATATTTCATGCAAAGATGGGTCCAATAAAGGGCAGAAATGGTATGGAACTAATAGAGGCAGAAGATATTAAGAAGAGGTGACAAGACTACACAGAAAAGCTGTACAAAGAAGATCTTAATCACCAAAGAAGGCTAAGCATCAAAAAATTGATGCCTTTGAACTGTGGTGTTGGAGAAGTCTCTTGAAAGTCCCATGGACTGCTAGACCAAACCAGTTGATCCTAAAGGAAATCAATCCTGAATATTCATTGGAAGAACTAATGCTGGCCACCTGATGTGAAGAACTGACTGATTGGAAAAGACTCTGATGCTGGAAAAGGTTGAAGGCAAGAGAAGGGGATGACAGAGGATAAGATGGTTGGATGGCATCACCAACTCAATGGATATGAGTTTGAGCAAACTTCTGGAGATGGTAAAGCACAGGAAAGCCTGGAGTGCTGCATTCCATGGGGTCACGGAGAGTTGGATATGACTTTGTAACTGAACAAAGACCTGGATAATCATAATGGTGTAGACAGAGCTAGACATCTTGGAGTATTAAGTCAAGTGGACATTGCGAAGCATTACTAGTAACAAATCTAGTTGACATAATAAAATTCCAGGTTCAGTTCAGTTCAGTCGCTCAGTCGTGTCCAACTCTTTGAGACCCCATGAATCACAGCACGCCAGGCCTCCCTGTCCATCACCATCTCCTGGAGGTCACTCAGACTCATGTCCATCGAGTCCATGATGCCATCCAGCCATCTCATCCTCGGTCGTCCCCTTCTCCTCCTGCCCACAATCCCTCCCAGCATCAGAGTCTTTTCCAATGAGTCAACTCTTCACATGAGGTGGCCAAAGTACTGGAGTTTCAGCTTTAACATCAGTCCTTCCAATGAACACCCAGGACTGATTTTCTTTAGAATGGACTGGTTGGATCTCCTTGCAGCCCAAGGGACTCTCTAGAGTCTTCTCCAACACTACAGTTCATGTGACCCAGCAATTCTACTCCTGGGCATACACACAGAGGAAACCAGAAGTGAAAGAGACTCATGTACCCCAATGTTCATTGCAGCACTGTTTACAATAGCTAGGATGTATTTTCTGGAATTGCCCTGCTTTATCTGTGATTCAATGGATGTTGGCAATTTGATCTCTGGTTCTTCTGCCTTTTCTAAATCCAGGTTATAGATCTGAAGGTTCTTGGCTCATATACTACTGATGGCTAGCAGTAAGGATTTTGAGCAGTTCCTTGCTAGCCAGTGAAGTGAATGCAATTGTGGGGTAGTTTGAACATTCTTTGGCATTGTCATTCTTTGAGACTGAAATGAAAACTGACTTTTTCTAGTCTTGTAGTCACTGCTGAGTTTTCCACATTTCTTGGTATATTGAGTGCAACAGTTTAACAGCATCACCTTTTAGGATTTGAAATAGCTAACCAGTCCATTCTGAAGGAGATCGGCCCTGGGATTTCTTTAGAATACATCTGTACTCTTTCTTCAGTGATGTTTCTGGGGTTTTTCAAAATGTTACAGCCAAAGGTCATGTTCGGCTAAGTTGGGCTCATGTCTTGGGAAAAAACAAGATCTGGATACAAGATAATTCTACAACTTAGCCACTGTCAATATAAAATAAGGGAATGGAAACAAAGAAAACTTCATCCACTGGCCAAAAGACCAATAAATGGAAAAACCAGTGGGAATAGGAGGTAAAACTGTTACCAAATCCAAGATCACACTGCTTTCCACAAAAGGACAATAAATTGAGAGGCAAGTTCTTTGGGCCAAGAATAGTGACTTTATTTGGAAAACCAGCAGATAAGCTGGTGAACTCATGTCACAAAGAACCACTTTGTCCAGGTTTGGATGCTAGTTTCTATTATAGAACAGAGAAAAACATATAAAAGTAAAGTAAAAAAGGCGATAAATTGTTGCAAATATTTCCTGTTTCCAGCCATACTCAGAGAGGATGTATTAAATTTTCTTTCCTGCAACCATTCACAGGTGGGCCTAGTCAGAATATTTCCTGTGAGCTAAACAAAGGCATTTAGCTTAATACTCAGACACCCTTAATAGGAGGGAGGGTTCCTAAAGATGGGCCATTATATATACTTCAATCTATAAGCAACAAACCTCTGGTAATTAACTTGTAGCAAAAGCAATAGAAAGCAAAGGTAAAGGTAAAAGAAATGGATTCAATATGTTTTGTTCTTCTCTATTATAAAACCTTCTGTCAGAGGCAGTGGCAGCTTATCTGTACACAAGAGCATTTCCAATGGAACCCAGTGCAATTCTCCCTCTGCCTCCCACCCACTTGCTGAAACTAGCTTGATTTTTTTCTCAGAATGGAAAAGTCAGCAGAACACTGAAGGGTTTCTGAGCCTGCACACTAAAGCAAGGTGACTCGCACTGAAACAGATTTAAACAGGATCAAGAATCTGGTAATATAATATCTAAAATATCCATAACACAGTAAAAAGTCATTGATCACACCAAGAACCAGGGAAATAGTGACTTAAATGAAAAAGGCAGTCAGGAGATATCACATTAAGATGAATTTGAGAAGCTGGATATGTTTGCCAAAGATATTTGAGCAGCCATCATAGAAGTGGTTAAACAAAGTAGATAAAAACTCTCTTGGAACAATTGGAAAAAAAAAAAAAAAAAAACAAGGAAGAGTTCAGCAAAGAAATAGAATTTAAGGAAAAAAGAGTCAAATAGACATTATAGAACGGGCAAAGTAAATTAAAAACTTTCTGGAAAAAATTCACCATTACTGATGCCATCAAGAAAACGTGATTCATAGGAAAAGGTCAAAATAGAACATTAATAGGAGCTTGAAAGAAGTTAATTCCAACCCTCGTGGATGTCTTATGTGGAGTTGTTTCTTATGGGCTTCAAAAAAGTGGTTTCTTGAGCTGGGTTCTACCCTTGATGAAGATTCTGTGAAGATTTTTGGAATGACAACAAAGTTTTAGACTATGATATAGATTTATTTGATAAAGCAGAGGCAGGGTTTGAGAGGACTGACTACAATTTTGAAAAAAGTTCTACTGTGGATAGAATATTATTTAGCACTATAGCATGTTACAGAGAGATTGTGAAAAGAAGAGTCAGTTGATGCAGCAAACTTTGTTGTTGTCTTACTTAAAGGAATTGTTTCAGCCACCCCCACCTTCAGCGCCTACCAGCCTGATCAGTCAGCAGCTATCAACATGGAGGCAAGCCCCTCCACTAGCAAAAAAAGAAAAAGAAAAACACTTTTTTAAGACTCAGAGGGTAGTACTTTCTTTCTTTTAGCAATAAAGTATTTTTAATTAAGGTAAAAAAAAATAAAAGCCAATGTAAATAACTTGCTTGAATGGCTCAATAGGAGCATGTACATGACAGCAAGTACATATATAGCTTGAAACAGAGTGTATTCAATCTGAACAAGAGAACAAATTGACTAAAATGGACAATGACAATGAAAACAGAGCCTTAGTGACCTGAAAAACAATCATAAAAAGATCTAAGATCTATATTATAAATCTGTATCATAAACCTAGAAAGAGTAGAGATGGTACACACAAAAATAAACTCAAATGGACTAAAGATATAAATGTAAGACTGGATACTATAAAATTCCTAGAGGAAAATGTAGGTATGACACTCTTTGACATAAATCACAACAGCATCTTTTTAGGACTGGTCTCCTAGAGTAATAGAAATAAAAACAAGAATAAACAAATGGGGCCTAATTAAATGTGAAAAGTATTTGCATAACAAAGGAAACCATAAACACAACTAAAAGACAATTGGGAGGAAATATTTGCAAATGATCTGACTGACAAGGGATTAATCTCCAAAATATGCAAATAGCTCATATACCTCAATATATTAAACAACAACAAAAACAACAACAAAAATAAAAATAAAAAAGAATAGAAGATCTAAATAGACATTTCTCCAAAGAAGATATACAGGTGGCCAAAGTGCACCTGAAAACATGCTCAACATCACTAATTATTAGAGAAATGCAAATCAAAACTACAATGACGTATCACCTCACACTGATCAGATGGCCATCATCAAAATATCTACAAATAATAAATGTTGGAGAGGATGTGGAGAAAGAATCCTCCTGCACTGTTAGTGGGAGTGTAAGTTGGTACAGTCATTATGCACTGGGCTTATACCCAGAAAAAAACAAAATTCAAAAAGATACATGCACCCTAATGTTCATTGTGGCACTGTTTACAATAACCAAGACATGAAGGCACTCTAAATGTCCTAAAGCAGATGAATGGATTAAAGAAGATGTAGCATGTTTTTGTGGGCTTCCCTGGTAGCTCAGCTGGTAAAGAATCTGGGTGTAATGCAGGAGACCCCAGTTCAATTCCTGGGTCGGGAAGATCCTCTGAAGAAGGGATAGGCTACCCTCTATAGTAAACTTGGGCTTCCCTGGTGGCTCAGACAGTAATGAATTCACCTGTAATGCAGGAGACTTGGGTTTGATCCCTGGGTTGGGAAGATCCCCTGAAGGAGGGCATAGCAACCCACTCCAGTATTGTTACCTGGAGAATCCCCGTGGACAGAGGAGCTTAGCAGGCTATAGTCCATGGGGTCACAAAGAGTCAGACACGACTGAGCAAATAAGCACAGCATAATAACAACATGTTCATACAATTGAATATTACTCATCCATAAAACGGAGAAGGCAATGGTAACCCACTCCAGTATTCTTGCCTGGAGAATCCCAGGGATAGAGGAGCCTAGTGGGATGCCATCTATGGGGCCGCACAGAGTCAGACATGAGTGAAGCGACTTAGCAGCAGCAGCAGCAGCAGCATCCATAAAAAAGAACGAAACAGTGCCATTTGGAACAACAAGCAGATCTAGATATTATCATATTAAGTAAACGAGACTCTGAAAAACAAATGTATCACTTATACATAGAATCTAAAAAAAAAAATGGCACAAATGAACTTATATACAACACAAAAATAAACCCACAGATATAGAAAACAAACTTATGATTACCAAAGGGGAAAGGGAGAAGGAGGGATAATTAGGAGGTTGGGATAAACATATACAAACTATACTTAACTGGAATGGGTGAATTTAATTCAGATTACCATAATATCTACTACTGTGGGAAGGAATCCCTTAGAAAAAATGGAGTAGCCATCATGGGCAACAAAAGAATCCGAAAGGCAGTACTTGGATGCAATCTCAAAAACAATAGAATAATCTCTGTTCGTTTCCAAGGCAAGCCATTCATTATCACAGTACTCCAAGTCTATGCCCCAACCAGTAACACTGAAGAAGCTGAAATTCAAAGGTTCTATGAAGACCTCCAAGACATTTTAGAACTAACACCCAAAAAAGATGTCCTTTTCATTATAGGGGACTGGAATGCAAAAATAGCAATTTAAGAAACAACTGGAGTAACAGGCAAATTTGATGATAGGATACGGAATGAAGCAGGGAAAAGGCTAATAGAGTTTTACCAGAGAACGCACTTGTCATAGCAAACACCCTCTTCCAACAACACAAGAGAAGACTTTACACATGGACATCACCAGATGGTCAACACTGAAATCAGATTGATTATGTTCTTTGCAACCAAAGATGGAGTTCTTTGCAACCAAAGATGGAGAAGCTCTATAGAGTCAGCAAAAACAAGACTATAAGCTGACTGTGGCTCAGATCATGAAAACATTATTGCCAAATTCAGACTTAAAATGAAGATAGTCGGGAAAACCACTAGACCACTCAGGTATGACCTAAGTCAAATTCTTTATGATTATACAGTGAAAGTAAGAAATAGATTTAAAGGACTAGATCTGGTNAAGACTATAAGCTGACTGTGGCTCAGATCATGAAAACATTATTGCCAAATTCAGACTTAAAATGAAGATAGTCAGGAAAACCACTAGACCACTCAGGTATGACCTAAGTCAAATTCTTTATGATTATACAGTGAAAGTAAGAAATAGATTTAAAGGACTAGATCTGGTAGATAGAGTACCTGATGAACTATGGGTGGAGGTTCATGACACTGTACAGGAGACAGGGATCAAGACCATCCCCATGGAGAAGAAATGCAAAAAAGCAAAATGGCTGCCTGAGGCAGCCTTACAAATATCTGTGAAAAGAAGAGAAGCAAAAAGCAAAGGAGAAAAGGAAAGAAATAAGCATCTGAATGCAGAGTTCCAAAGAAAAGCAAGGGGAGATAAGAAAGCCTTCCTCAGTGATCAATGCAAAGAAATAGAGGAAAAGAACAGAATGGGAAAGACTAGATATCTCTTTAAGAAAATTAGAGATACCAAGGGAACATTTCATGCAAAGATGGGCTCAATAAAGGACAGAAATGGTATGGACCTAACAGAAGCAGAAGATATTAAGAGGAAGTGTCCAGAATACACAGAAGAACTGTGCAAAAAAGATCTTCATGACCCAGATAATCACGATGGTGTGATCACTCACCTAGAGGCAGACATCTTGGAATGTGAAGTCAAATGGACCTTAGAAAGCATCACTACAAACAAAGCTAGTGGAGATGATGGAATTCCAGTTGAACTATTTCAAATCCTGGAAGATGATGCTGTGAAAGAGCTGCATTCAATACGCCTGCAAATTTGGAAAACTCAGCAGTGGCCACAGGACTGAAAAAGGTCAGTTTTCATTCCAATCCCAAAGAAAGGCTATGCCAAAGAATGCCCAAGCTATCACACAATTGCACTCATCTCACACGCTAGCAAAGTAATGCTCAAAAATCTCCAAGTCAGGCTTCAGCAATATGTGAACTGTGAACTTCCAGATGTTCAAGCTGATTTTAGAAAAGGCAAAGGAACAAGAGATCAAATTGCCAACATTTGTTGGATCATCAAAAAAGCAAGGGAGTTCCAGAAAAACATCTATTTCTGCTTTATTGGCTATGCCAAAGCCTTTGACTGTGTGGATCACAATAAAGTGTCGAAAATTATGAAAGAGATGGGAATCCCAGACCACCTGACCTGCCTCTTGAGAAACCTATATGCAGATCAAGAAGCAACAGTTAGAACTGGACAGGGAACTACAGACTGGTTCCAAATAGGAAAAGGAATATGTCAAGGCTGTATATTGTCACCATGAGAAACACTGGGCTGGAAGTAGCACAAGCTGGAATCAAGATTGCTGGGAGAAATATCAATAAGCTCAGATATGCAGATGACACCACCCTTATGGCAGAAAGTGAAGAGGAACTAAAAAGCCTCTTGATGAAAGTGAAAGTGGAGAGTGGAAAAGTTGGCTTAAAGCTCAACATTCAGAAAACTAAGATCATGGCATCTTGTCCCATCACTTCATGGCAAATAGATGGGGAAACAGTGGAAACAGTGTCAAACTTTATTTTTTGGGGCTCCAAAATCACTGTAGATGGTGATCGCAGCAATGAAATTAAAAGATGCTTACTCCTTGGAAGAAAAGTTATGACCAACCTAGATAACATATTGAAAAGCAGAGATATTACTTTGCCAACAGAGGTCTATCTAGTCAAGGCTATGGTTTTTCCAGTGGTCACGTATGGATGTGAGAGTTGGACTGTGAAAAAAACTGAGGGCTGAAGAATTGATGCTTTTGAACTGTGGTGTTGGAGAAGTCCCTTGGACTGCAAGGAGATCCAACCAGTCCATTCTAAAGAAAATCAGTCCTGGGTGTTCTTTGGAAGGACTGATTCTAAAGTTGAAACTTCAGTACTTTGGCCACCTCATGCAAAGAGTTGACTCATTGGAAAATACTCTGATGCTGGGAGGGGTTGGGGGCAGGAGGAGAAGGGGACGACCGAGGATGAGATGGCTGGATGGCATCACCGACTTGATGGACGTGAGTTTGGGTGAACTCTGGGAGTTGGTGATGGACAGGGAAGCCTGGCATGCTGCAATTCATGGGGTCACAAAAAGTTGGACACGACTGAGCGACTGAACTATGTCTGTAAGAAAATCAAAGTAGATGTTCTAATACAGTTTCTAAAGGCCAAATGTGGGCTGGCATGAGAGTATGACAGACTCTAGGGGCTGAAGACAGGAATCTTCACACAAACTTGCAGACTTCCCCAGAACTCCATCAGGCTCCCGCAAAGAAGAATGGAGAGTCCTGAAAGAAAGCCACGCCCCTAGATGGGGGAGGGAAAAAACAGCCACAGCGAGAACTGCGACAACTATGAATGAACAGTCTTCCCTTTTGATTCAGCTGGTAAAGCATCTGCCTGAAATGCTGGAGACCCAGATTCAATTCCTGGGTCAGGAAGATTCCTTGGAGAAGGAAGTGGCAACTCATTCCAATATCCTTGCCTGGAAAATCCCATGGAGAGAGGAGTCTCATGGGCTATAGTCCACAGGGTCACAAGAATCCAACATGACTTAATGACTAAACCACCACGACCAAACTTTAGGGAAAAGGTAAAAATTATGTGGCCTAAGGGTACCTGTGACAACTCATTACAGCTAGGGGAGAGGGTGGAGAGTGGAGGGGACAGCCCTCTGCCCCAAAAGAGGGGCAGGGATATAAACTAGGCCCAGAATTTACCTGGGGGGAGGGGTACTTGTAAAGACCACACCCCAAGCTGCATGTTCACAGTGCCTGCTTGAGATTGAGGCTTAAGGTAAACATCAGAAAACATAGCCACAGTATGTTAACAGAGATTGTTAAAATAGGAGATAAGAAAGCTAAGAGAATCTGATGGCACTATCAGAACTTAAAGGCTTATGTATGTGTTGTCATAAGTATTAGTGAGAATGAGGAACACAGCTGCTGACAGAGTCAATTAATTATTGGCTGCCTTCAAATTTTTCTCTTCACCTTTGGTTTTCAGTAGTTTGAAATTTGTTGTACCCATGGCTATATATATATATATATATGTATATGTGTGTGTTTATTTATTTCTTAATTTCTGAACTTCAGTGATCTCTGGTTTAGTATATGTTGCTAGTTACTAATTATGGAATATTCTGTTTTTTCTTCAAATATGTATATCTTCAAATCCATTTTCTTTCTTCTTTATCTGGGATTCTAGATAGAGAATTTGTGACTATATCAGTTTACATTTCCATCAGCAGTGAATTAATTTTCTACTTTCTTTGAAAATATGCCAATTTAAAAAAAAAGATAATTTGAGCCATTCTGGTAGGTGTGCAGTGATATTTTATTGTGAAATTTTTATATTATTTTCCTGATAACTAAAAGGTTGGAAAATTGTTTAGCATGTGTAAAATGTTTAAAGAATGTTTATTAAATGAATGACTAAAGAACACAATAAATGAAGCACAAGGAAAGGCATGACTTCAATTAAAAGTACATATTCCCTGTTTTGTGGCAGGAGAATTCCTCTGATCATTTAGTCCTATGCTCCCATGTGTGTGAAGGTAGATCACCAATGGGACTTAGGTTTGTCTGAACTTGCCATTCCTTGTGCAGTGGCAACCAGTTCTCCTCCTTCCCATGTGCTTGAGGACACCAAGTCACAGAATGTTCTCATATCTGCCAGTTCTTCAACTGTGTCTTTTTGTGGTATTCACTTGTTTAGTTGGGTTATCATAAAATAGGACACAGAAACTCTGTGAAGTACTGGCACATGAGTTCCTAGTGAGATAGAAATTGCTGGGCAGTCAGTGTAGGACTCTGAGACCTTGGTCTTGTTTTCAATAAGCATCTTATTCTGTTAAGCTAAAACTGTATCCTTTGTCCTGAATTCCTGGAATGTGTCCTTGGTCTGAAAAATTGTCAGCATTCAGAAGTTCAGATCAGTCACTCAGTCGTGCCCGACTCTTTGCGACCCCATGAATCGCAGCTCGCCAGGCCTCCCTGTCCATCACCATCTCCCGGCGTTCACTCAGACTCACGTCCATCAAGTCCATGATGCCATCCAGCCATCTCATCCTCGGTCGTCCCCTTCTCCTCCTGCCCCCAATCCCTCCCAGCATCAGAGTCTTTTCCAATGAGTCAACTCTTCGCACGAGGTGGCCAAAGTACTGGAGTTTCAGCTTCAGCATCATTCCTTCCAAAGAAATCCCAGGGCTGATCTCCTTCAGAATGGACTGGTTGGATCTCCTTGCAGTCCAAGGGACTCTCAAGAGTCTTCTCCAACACCACACTTCAAAAGCATCAATTCTTCGGCGCTCAGCCTTCTTCACAGTCCAACTCTCACATCCATACATGACCACAGGAAAAACCATAGCCTTGACTAGACGGACCTTAGTCGGCAAAGTAATGTCTCTGCTTTTGAAAATGCTATCTAGGTTGGACATAACTTTTCTTCCAAGGAGTAAGCGTCTTTTAATTTCATGGCTGCAGTCACCATCTGCAGTGATTTTGGAGCCCCAAAAAATAAAGTCTGACATTGTTTCCACTGTTTCCCCATCTATTTCCCATGAAGTGAGATCAAAGCCAGGTCTAGTGCAGACAGATTCCTTACTGTCTCAACCACCAATATATAATATAAAGTATATATAATGTTATGAGAAACAAAGATATAATTTATATTTATAAATTATATATAATTAATTTATAAGTATATATTAATTAATAATTATAACCAATAATCATAACTAATTATAAGTAATAATTATAACTAATAATTAATATTAATAATCATTAATAATTAATTAATTAATAATTATATATAATTTATAAATATAAATTATGTCTTTATTTCTCATAACATTATATATACTTTATATTATATATTGGTGGCTGAGACAGTAAGGAATCTGTCTGCACTAGACCTGGTTTTGATCTCTGAGTTGGTATGATCCCCTGGAGAAGGGAATGGGAATCCACTCCAGTATTCTTACTTGGAGAATCACAGAGAAAGCTGTTGGCCTACAGTCCATGGTTTTTCAGAGTTATATGTGAGAAAACAACTAACACTCACTTATAATTTTAGATATATATCACAAAGGTTTAGCTGCTAAGTCATACTGGAGTGGGTTGCCATCTCCTTCTCCAGGGGATCTTCCCGACCTAGGGATTGAATTCAAGTCTGCTGCATTGCAGGTGGATTGTTTACTGACTCATGCATCAGGGAGGACCACAGCAATACTGGGGTGGGTTGCCATTTCCTACCCCAGGGAATCTACCCCAGGAATTGAACCTGTGTCTCCTGTGTCTCCTACATTGAAGGTGGATTCCTTACCATTAAGCAACTGTGGAAGCCTTTTATATTAAAATAGATGATCTAAAATCACATTTACAAATAATTAATATAAGTTAATTAGATTCAAGTAATGAATGAAATGTCAATATAAATATCAATATAAAAACCCAAAAATCCCAGGAGGCAGTGTAAACTTAATGGAGGCTTTGACGGAAGGTAGATGATTATTTCATGAATAGGATTCCATAATTAATTTAAGCACAAGAGAGAAGGCATGAACTAGTTACAACTTAAGATTTATGCCAGTTTACAAACTTTGTGGGTACTTAATTCTTTAATATGACTAGAATATAAAAATATTATACTAAGATTTATATGGCAGTTTTACACATCATGTGATCTCCTTGATCCTTAGTGTAACTCTTAGAAACATAACACAGTACTCTGCCTCTTTTTGGCATCTCAAAATTTTGAGATTTACAATTTCTTTTGTGTTCCAAGTTTATATTTCAGTTGTATATTAAAAATACTAAGGGCTGAATTTTAAATGGTAGCATGAATAGTCTGTATTTTAGTGGTTCTCATAATTTATCATGCATCAGAAATCACCTGGAGGGTTGGATAAATCACAAATTGTGGGCTACATTCCAGACTTTTTAATTTAGGAAGTTGGAGATAGGAGTTTAGAATTTGCATCCCTTACATATTCTTAGGTGTCACTGCTGCTGCTAGTTTGAGGACCATACCTGGAGAATATATACCAACTCCACAAAGACAGATGAAACTTCTGCCTTCTCTGTTTCTCTGTTTTATTCATTTATATTTTTCAGGAATAATGCTTGGCCCTTTGTTCAACAGGAATCATGCTGCTATCAGAAGGAAATCAGAGTATCATACCCACACTTATTCTCCTGGGTTTCTCAGAATATCCAGAACTCTGGTCCCACTTTTCCTTGTTTTCTTGTCTATCTACACAGTCACTGTGGTGGGGAATTCAGGCATGATCATAATCATCAAGGTCAATTCAAAACTCCACACTATCATGTACTTTTTCCTTAGTCACTTATCCTTTGTTGATTTCTGTTTTTCTACTGTAGTTACACCCAAACTGTTTGAGAATTTGATTGTGGAGGACAGAACCAACTCTTTCTCTGATTGCATTGTGCAATTTTGTTTCACTTGCCTATTTGGTGTAGCAGAAGCTTTCATGTTAGCAGCAATGGCTTTGTGGCAGTCTGAAACCCCTTGCTCTATACCTCTGCGATGTCTCTGAAGTGTTGTGCTCTCTTGGTGGCTGGGTCTTACTCATGGGGTGTAGTGTGCTCCATGACACTCACATATTTCCTTTTTGCATTATCCTATTGCAAGTCTAGCACCATAAATAATTTTATCTGTGACCACTCTGTAATTGTTTCTTTCTTCTACTCAGATCCCTATATCAGTCAGAAGTTATGTTTTATTATTGCCATATTCAATGAGGCGAGCAGACTGGTGATTATTCTGATATTTTATGTATTCGTTTTTATCACTGTTATGAGGATGCTTTCTGCAAGTGAGCATTGGAAAACCTTTTCCACCTGTGCTTCCCACCTGACAGCCATCAGCATCTTCCATGGAACCATCCTTTTCCTTTACTGCATTCCTAGTCCAAAAACTTCTTGGCTCACAGTCAAAGTGACTTCTGTGTTTTACACAGTAGCGATTCCTATGCTGAACCCCTTGACCTACAGCTTGAGGAACAAAGCAATAACAAATACATTCACAAGGTTAGTTTTCACAAAACCACTTTGTCACTCCACATAATATTTTTAAATTCATTATTTTATTTCTGAAAAAAAAATTGATATCCTATGCTACAGATTGTTCAGTTCTTGTGGTATAATTGATGATTCAAATCTTTTGATAAATATAAAGCTTTAAGTTAATATGTCTATGGCAGAATAGAATTTTACTGATGATTATTGATTTTTGCATACATCAATGTTGAATAAAATGGCTGTGCTGCTGCTGCTGCTAAGTTGCTTCAGTCGTGTCCAACTCTGTGCGACCCCATAGACAGCAGCCCACCAGGCTCCCCTGTCCCTGGGATTCTCCAGGCAAGAACACTGGAGTGGGGTGCCATTTCCTTCTCCAATGCATGAAAGTGAAAAGTGAAAGTGAAGTCACTCAGTCGTGTCTGACTCTTAGCGACCCCATGGACTGCAGCCTACCAGGCTCCTGCATCCATGGGATTTTCCAGGCAAGAGTACTGGAGTGGGGTGCCATTGCCTTCTCTGAAAATAGCTGTAAACCATATGTAAACCAAAATATTTTTAAATGACTGCTTTTTGTAATATTTATAAATTATTTTTGAGTGAATTCAAATGCATTAAAAGTTTATGGGTATATGATGAAATAAGCTATTTTTTTTCTACTTTGGCCAGTTGGCATGTACATCGTAAGAAAAATGATTAAGGACAAAGTTCAAGCTTCAAACAAAGAAAGCATAAAACTGTTTATGACATACTCTTAAAAACACAAGTCTGGGAAAATTAGACAGGAGGGCAACATGGACTCCAAGAACTAATCAATTAAACACACAGTAACAATAAAATATGAGTAACCAATCAACAACACAATTATTCCAATCATACAATGACCAAGTATTGTCTTAGACTAAAGTGTTTAGGCATGCATGACAGCAATCTGTTCTTCACTAAATCACAGAGTTTGCTCATACTCATGTCCATTAAGTCAGTGAAGCTATCCAACTATCTCATTCCCTGTTGCCCACTTCTCTGCCTGCCCTCAACCTTTCCCAGTATCAGAGTCTTTTCCAATGAGTCAACTCTTCTCAATTGGTGACCAAAATGTTGGAGCTTCCGCTTCAGACTCAGTCCTTCCAATGAGAATTCAGGGTTGATCTCCTGTAGGACTGACCTGGTTTGATGTCCTTGCTGTTCAAGGGACTCTCAAGAGTTTTCTCCAGCACAATTTGACAGCAACAATTTGGCACTCAGCCTTCTTTATGGCCCAACACTCACATCTATACATGACTACTGGAAAAAACATAACTTTGACTATATGGACCTTTGTCAACAAAGTGATGCCTCTGCTTTTTAATACACTGTCTAGGATTGTCATAGCTTTCTTTCCAAGGAATCATAGATGAATGAATCATAGATGTAAACATAAAAATGAAAACTGAAAAATATTTAGCAAAAAACAGAAGAAAATCTTTCAAAAGTTATGATGATAATTCTTTGAATGAACATAAAAAGGATAGATCTTTAAAAAACAATAGATCTTTAAAAAACAATAAAAGGAGCTTCATTGCCATTAAAAATGTTTGGTAAAAGTTTCTTAAGTATAAATGACACCATTAATAAAGTGAAAATACAAGCTATAGATTGTGAGTAAGTATTTGCAAAACTTATGTTTGATAAATGATTTCAATGTAAAACATACAGAGGAAGTCTTTATACTCAATACAAGAAAAAAGCCTACTTAATGTTTGATGAACTATCTGAGTACACATTTGACAAAAGAGAACACACAAATAAACACATGAAAAAATAGTAAGTATGGCTAGTCATCAATGACATTCTTATTAAAATTAAAAGATAAACCACAAGGAGAAACTACTGTACTCCATTTAGAAGAGCTAAAATGAATAAGAGTTTCAAATACTGGTGAAAATGTGTAGCAAGTTAAATGCTTATGCATTCCAGATACGAGTACAGGGTTAAAACTTTGAAAATAGTTTACCAGTATCTTATGAAGTTACACAAGCACTTCCCAGACTATTATGCCACAGAAACTGTGATAGCAGTTTAAGCCTCAAAGTTGGTGGCAATTTGTTGTGCAGCATGGAAAACTAATATCCAACAAGGTTGCTAGCTCTGGGTGACTAAGCTGTAGATACTGGCTTCAAAGTTAGTCCAGAGTACAGAGGTGTCAGCAATGGGGGGAAGATGTATTGTGGAACTCAAGCCTATCTCAGTGAGAGAATAACCATGCAGACTTGTGGGATTTTGGATCAAGACCATACTATGTACAAAAATTCTGTGCCTGGTGGGAAACAGCCTCTAGTGTGCTATGGCTTCCTGGTAGAGCCTGGAAAGTGTTAGTCAGGTTGTCAGGAGCCTAGGGGAAGCATTTGTTGCTACTGTTTAGTCGCTAAATCGTGTCCAAATCTTTTGTGTATCTATAGACTGAATCCCACCAGGCTCCTCTGTCCAACAGATTTCCCAGGCAAGAATACTGGAGTGGGTGGCTATTTCCTTCACCAAGTGTTACTCCCAACTCCAGGCAAGAATAGAACCTACATCTCCTGCACTGCAGATGATTTTTTTTTTTTTTTAAACCACTGAACCACCAGGCAAGTCTGTGGTCTAATTGTGTGATATTTCACTGTAGTAGAACCAGTAGATTGATGGACACTCCGAAGTTTTAGAGACTTAAACATGTTTCCAAAATGCATTTGCATTTTTAAGAGGCTGTATTATTTAATTGTATTAATGTAAGCTAGGAAGTGTCCATTGCTTATTTTTAGAAGAAAACACAATAGTTTCAGTAAAGAACATCACTGTTTCTGAAGACAATAATATTTACTTAGGTTAACAACAAAATCAGAGACCAAGTTATATTGCTTATACATCTCAAAACACATGCACTCCATATACAGAATGGGAAAGAAAAATCACACAGTAAATATATATAATAGCAGTTAATATCTCTGAACGGTTTTATTTTAGCTTATTTATCTTTCTTTTTGGGTTTTACTGTAGTCCTCTTATTCAGTTCATGTATTTTTTATAATTATTTTTAAAAGAGATTAATGAAATAGACTATTTGAGGTGCCATCTCCAGTGATTCAGGGAAAAAAAAAAAAAAACCTACCTTCTTGCAAATTGCCACATAAAAAAAGCATTCAAGATAATTTCTTGATAAGTAGCTCAAGAAATTCTCTGGGGTCTAAATCCCCAAGGTCATGGAAACATACATAAGCCTTACATTTTGTCCATAGAAATCAGATTCAGCTTCCAAATCTCTCTGCTTCTTCCTTTCTCTGAGTTTTTCTGGATATTAAGAAAGACGTATATTCCAGTCACATTAAATTTTTGTGGGCTCCTGCTATATTGATTAGCTTCTTAATGTTTTACATGATGTTTGAATTCTAAGTGAGAACTTCTCTGGAGACAATTAATAGTAGAAATGGGATCTTCGTGTGAGTTGGTTTCAGGTGGGATGATCTATCTTGTTTCTTTTCTCTCCTTTGGGGAACTCTGAGATCCTGAAACCTCTAAAGCAGTGGACACTCTTTGTCAGTCTTTGTGTGATAATGTCTCCCGAGTCCATTTTCCTGAGGGGTGAGCTTTGATATCCTCCCCCTTCACTGGGGTATCCTCCTGATTTTTGCTGTGAGGATATCCACACTGTGCTTAGCAGTGTAGTCACAATGAAATTTTAAAAAATAATATTATAATGCCTGGTAATTCCTCAAAACCTCAAATTTGAGTCGAAAGAAGATAAGAATCATAAGTATAAAATAATGATAAACACTATAATATACAATTCCATTTTTCTGACAGTAATGTCTGCAGGTATGTCAAGGGTGTGGAAAATATGGTTGAAGTGAAAAGGAAAAGTGTCCTCATGATAGCAATTTTCATGAAATGGTTTATATATTGTTCAAGTGCTGTATCAGTATGTTAAAAAAAAAAAAAAAAAAGACGAAATTCCAGGCATTATATTCTGAGATTACTGACATGAGCAGAGAAGGTTGAAAACTGGATAATATAGCTAGGATAAGGGTTTAGGTAAAACTGAGCAGAGAAATTTAGATTTCATAAGTTAGTTAGTAGGGAGAAATTAAAGTTTTTAAGAGTCAGAAACTGTCATAATAATCACAGTAATCAAGAAAAGAAGAAATTTATTTTCTCACAGTGCAGGTTAGCAGCATCACATGGAAGTTGTCTGAGCATAGGTGACCATGAGATTAAAAAGGGGTGATTAATAAGAGTCAGACAATAATGAGAAAATACAGGGGAAACAGAGACAATTTATTGAAGGACGGAGATCGATGAATTAGCATGAACAGGGCCAAGAGGCAATTCAGAAAAAGAGCTGAGCTATTGTTTGACATCACAAATTGTTCCTGCAGTTTTGTTGCTGCCAACTTTGAACCTTGAGCAACAAAACTGCAGGAACAATTTGTGATGTCGAACAATAGCTCAACTCTTTTTCTGAATTGCCTCTTGGCCCTGTTCATGTTAATTCATCGATCTCCGTCCTTCAATAAATTGTCTCTGTTTCCCCTGTGTTTTCTCATTATTATATATCAGCCATTAAAAAGAATTCATTTGAATCAGTTCTAATGAGATGGATGAAACTGGAACCTATTATACAGAGTGAAGTAAGCCAGAAGGAAAAACACCATATACCCAGTTGTGAATGTGACTGGTGATAGAAGCAAGATCCGATGCTGTAAAGAGCAATACAGCATTCAGAAGGGCAATAATAATTAACTTCTCTTCCATATGCCTGAGGGAAAAATAACTGGTGATCATTAATCTTTAGCTCATATATCTGGTCCATTGTAAAATGGCTATGGGGCATGAAAAAGTTAAACATAAAGATGTTAAGTTAAACATTTTGACCTCTACACTGATTGGTTAAATATGATGTATTTTAAGGACTGGAGCCAACCAAAACTGTAGAGATTAATACTGTTAAGGATATAAACTGCTCCAAATCCTGCCTTTGCAGGACTCTACCCCCTCTCAGTATTTATGCTGAGAACCTTGTACTTCCCTTCTCTTTAATAAATCCTATTCTCTTGCTACCATAAGTGTTTGTCTGTTCATGAAGTTCATTCTTCAGCTCCATGAACAAGAATGCAGATTCCTGCTTCACTAGTGAGCACACTACTGGAGTCTGACTGAACCATTGCAGTGAGTCTTTGTGGAGACAGCCAAGAATGAAGAATGCCAGAGATCAACTTAATGAAGCCAGGGTTTGTAGACACACCAGTGTCATAACTGAGGAACTCAGTGTAACTATTAGCCTCAAGGGCAGGGTACTAATGAGTATCAAAGTCAGGCATTCCAGGGCTATGAGCACAAAGGGAGCCAGAAAATATTTGATGTGCTGAGTGGTAGGTGAGCAAAGAAGATCCTTCATGCCACTGTCTTCAGCAGAGTCTTGTGCTAAACAAGCTCAGTGGTTGCCAACAATGTTCCCACTCAGCATATCTCATCTTTGTGTCCACACCATCATGATGAGACTGGTTCATGTCCTCTCTGATGCTTAATGAAGTTGACACTGAGTCAGCCTTTCTTTGAAAGAGGACTTTCTTTGAAAGAGGAAAACTAATTGTTTGCTGAGAACATAACCACTGGTATCAGAATCAGTTCAGTTCAGTCGCTCAGTCATGTCCAACTTTTGCGACCCCATGAACCTCAGCATGCCAGGCCTCCCTGTCCACCACCAACTCCTGGAATCCACCCAAACTCATGTCCATTGAGTCAGTGATGTCATCCAACCATCTCATCCTCTGTTGTCCCCTTCTCTTCCTGCCCTCTAACTTTCCGAACATCAGGGTCTTTTCCGATGAGTCAGCTCTTCACATCAGGTGGCCAAAGTATTGGAGTTTCAGCTTCAACATCAATTCTTCCAATGAACACCAAGGACTGATTTCTTTAGGATGGAATAGTTGGATCTTCTTTCAGTGCAAGGGACTTTAAGAGTCTTCTCCAACACCACAGTTCAAAAGCATCAATTCTTCGGCACTCAGCTTTCTTTATAGTCCAATTCTCACATCCATACATGACCACTGGAAAAACCATAGCCTTGACTAGATGGGCATTTCTTGACAAAGTAATGTCTCTCCTTTTTAATATGCTGTCTAGGTTGGTCATAACTTTCCTTCCAAGAAGTAAGCGTCTTTTAATTTCATGGCTGCAATCACCATCTGCAGTGATTTTGGAGCCCCAAAAAATAAAGTCAGCTACTGTTTCCACTGTTTCCCCATCTATTTGCCACAACAGGAATCAAGACCATCCCCAAGGGAAAAAAAATGCAAAAAAGCAAAATGACTGTCTGAGGAAGCTTACAGATAGCTGTGGAAAGAAGAGAAGCAAAAACCAAAGAAGAAAAGGAAAGATATACCCATTTGAATGCAGAGTTCCAAAGAATAGCAAGGAGAGATAAGAAAGGCTTCCTCAGTGATCAATGCAAAGAAATAGAGAAAAACAATAGAATGGTAAAGACTAGAGATCTCTTCAAGAAGATTAGAGATACCAAGGGAATATTTCATGCAAAGATGGGCTCAATAAAGGACAGAAATGGTATAGACTTAACAGAAGCAGAAGATATTAAGAAGAGGTGGCAAGAATACACAGAAGAACTATACAAAAAAGATCTTCATGATCCAGAAAATCACCATGGTGTGATCACTCACCTAGAGCCAGACATCTTGGAATGTGAAGTCAAGTGGGCCTTAGAAAGTATTACTATAAACAAAGCTAGTGGAGGTGATGGAATTCCAGTTGAGCTATTTTAAATCCTGAAAGATGATGCTGTGAAAGTTTTGCACTCAATATGTCAGGAAATTTGTTAAACTCAGCAGTGGCCACAGGACTGGGAAAGGTCAGTTTTCATTCCTATCCCAAAGAAAGGAAATGCTAAAAAAATGCTCAAACTACGGCACAATTACACTCATCTCACATGCTAGTAAAGTAATGCTCAAAATTCTCCAAGCCAGACTTTAGCAATACATGATCTGTGAACTTCCAGATGTTCAACCTGGTTTTAGAAAAGGCAGAGGAACCAGAGATCAAATTGCCAACATCTGCTGGATCATTGAAAAAGCAAGAGAGTTCCAGACAAACATCTACCTCTGCTTTATTGATTATGCCAAAGCCTTTGACTGTGTGGATCACAATAAACTGTGGAAAATTCTGAAAGAGATGGGAATACCAGACCACCTGACCTGCCTCTTGAGAAACCTGTATGTAGGTTAAGAAACAACAGTTAGAACTAGACAGAACAGCAAGGTTCCAAATATGAAAGTTCCAAATATGAAAAGGAGTATGTCAAAGCTGTATATTGTCACCTTGTTTATTTAAGTTATATGCAGAGTACATCATGTGAACCGCGAGGCTGGAAGAAGCACAAGCTGGAATCAAGATTGCTGGGAGAAAGATCAATAACCTCAGATATGCAGATGACACCCCTCCCCCCCGCCTTATGGCAGAAAGTGAAGAGGAACTCAAAAGCCTCTTGATGAAAGTGAAAGAAGAGAGTGAAAAAGTTGGCTTAAAGCTCAACATTCAGAAAATTAAGATCACGGCATCCAGTCCCATCACTTCATGTTATCAGAATAATGGAGATTGATTGATTGTTGACATATGCAGAGATGCTGGTACTGCCTTACATCTAAATTCTTGCCCTAAATTAGCAGCTAATAGATACTCAGGTAATGACTGATACAGTAGTTAATCTAAGATATTTGTTGCTCAGCTGCTCAGATGTGTCTGACTCTAAAACCCTTTCAACTGCAGCTTGTGAAGCTCCTCTGTCCATGAGATTTTTCAGGCAAGAATACCAGAGTGGGTTGCCCTTTCCTTCTCCAGGGGATCTTCCTATCCCAGGGATGGAACTCACAACCCTGCGGGTCTTTGTTGCAGGCAAATTTTTTACTGCTGAGTCATTGGGGAAGCACAATCTAAAGTATACCTAAATGAAAAGACTTATGATATATTATGATATATTTTCTGATGTATAATTTTAATGATGACCACAGGAAAACCAAGCTTCTCTTTTACCCCATCCCTTCCTCTCTTTCTCTCATCCACAGGTGACAGCTCTGTGACAGAAATATATATATATATATATATATATATATATAATCCACAGTTAATCAACTCATGACTTAGAATCTTTGCTCTGCCAAGTACTAATTTTATCATCTTGTATAATTTAAGCTGAATCTGAATTTATCTGTTGATGTGTTTTGTACACTTGTGTTCTAGTGTTTAGGAATTACATGAGATGTTAGAGCAGCCAGCATAAAATTGGTGTTCAAGACATAGCAATTCTCCCTTCTCCTTTCTGCTTTGGGGCCTTATTCTAATTCCCTGTTGACAGGTGAAAGCCATCACCACTAAAAGGAATAGTGATCCAATAATACAGGTTTAGACCCTGAACAGCAGTTTTAGAGCCTGATCAGGCTTTTCCTCTACCCTGAGCTCACGCCTCTACCAGATTACTCTTCCTCCAGTTTTCCTCTCATAGTCCCTCTTGCTCACAATCCTTCCATGGTTCCCTGTACCTGAGGATGGATGTTCCAGCTTGTCCACTTGCCATGTGAGAACTCTTTACATTTGGTCAAATCAACTTTCTACTTTCCATCATCTTTTTAATTCAAATGTCATGCTTTTTCAGGAATGAAGACTTCAGCCTATGACTACTACATTAAATGTTCCTGTGTCATTGTCTTTGCTAATGTAATATGCAGCAGACCCTGAAATTTTAACACTCCATAGATTCATTTGACTTTGATTCTGCCAGGCATTAGAGGTATGTTATTCATAACAGGAGCTGGACAAATGGATTCTTGGATCAAGAATGTCTATTAGGAATGATTTAACTTTTAAAAAGGTGACAATTGTACTGTTAAGCAGTTCTACTCAAAAATCTAAATACTAGACATTTGGATAATTAATGGAAACTTTTATTCTCTCACACTGGTATTTAATGACAATCCCTGATTACCTTATCATGATGATAATAATTGCTTTACTCTTACCTGGACCCTTTTCTCCGTGTATTTACCTCATTCTGCTAATCCACTTCTATGAGTCCTTAGTGAACAGAAATCTTCATGACTATTGTCTTGGTATACTATCTAGTGAAAGATTACATTTTAACGTATTTCACATTTTAATAATTCATTATTAATAGTTCCATTAAAACAATTCATGTTGGGTTTGGTGAACTTGAATTTTGAAGTTCCTATTTCTGCCATGGTTTCATCAAATAGTATATGTATATGAAGAGTGTACATAGTAGACAGAATTTTCCAGTTTAGCTCATGATTAAAACTAAAACCTCCAGCAACAACCTGTGTTCCTTTTTTGCTTATCCTTTCCAATCTGTAGCTAAGAACTCCCTTTTTGGGGACAGCATGCAGAAAGCTTGCTGACAAAATGAGTTGTGACTAGACCTAATGGCTAGGGAGAGTTGATTTCTCACTGTCTCTGTGATGGGTGGTTGGCGAAATAGTCAAAGTAGCTGCTCCAGTCAGTTTCTTAAATGTCTGAAGTTTCACTATGTTCAACTAGTCAGTAGGATCTGTGGGAAATGTGTAACAATAGATTGAAGGCATCCAAAATATGATGAGAAGAGAATACACAGAAGAATCTTGTCACTGAGAGTGTAGACAGTAGTCTGAGTGCTCTTAATATGTTTTGTACCTTTCAAGTTTAGTTGTTAATTATATTATTTGGTAATACTATTTTAAAAAGTTTAATATATCCTTTCAGCAACAATAAAGTCAAAATTTATGCAGTAAGTCAAAATTTTAAAATAAATGTTTAATGACAAAGTGCTAAAATTAGTTTTTCAAGAGTGTTAATAAACATGTACAAAACGCAGATGTAACCATTATGAGATCTATAGTGTTATTAGTGAAAGTAAAAATCACTCAGTTGTGTCCGACTCTTTGTGACCCCTGGACTATAGAGTCCATGGAATTCTCCAGGTCAGAATACTGGAGTGGGTAGCCTTACCCTTCTCCAGGGGATCTTCCCAACCCAGGGATCAAACCCAGGTCTCCTGCATTGCAGGCAGATTATTTACCAAATAAACTACCAGGAAGCCCATAGTGTTATTAAGAAACAAACAAAAGCAGAGGACAGAAGTCTGAAGAAGATGCATCAATATTTATTTCAAAAGTCAGTTCTTATTTTAAGATAATGTTTTAGTAAATTATCTCCAGAAGGAACATTTNGGATCAAACCCAGGTCTCCTGCATTGCAGGCAGATTATTTACCAAATAAACTACCAGGAAGCCCATAGTGTTATTAAGAAACAAACAAAAGCAGAGGACAGAAGTCTGAAGAAGATGCATCAATATTTATTTCAAAAGTCAGTTCTTATTTTAAGATAATGTTTTAGTAAATTATCTCCAGAAGGAACATTTACATGTTACTCAGTAAAGCACAACTTTTCTTTTAGATCAATTGACTCATTTTCCAAATAATTATTTTTAATTCTAATATTTCTTGCACACATACTAAAAAGAGTAGTTGCTGAAAATGAATTGACTCTGTTATAAGAAAAACTTCCATCAGTTAAATAATATGAAAAACAGAGAGGGTTGCTAACAAACAGACCTATACCAAAAAAAAGAAATTGAAATGAAAAAAAGATTTGAGCACAAGGATAATGACTGCACAGGAAACAGAACTGTGGGAAAAGATAAAGAGCAATAGATGAGGTATCAGTTCAGTTCAGTTCAGTTCAGTTCAGTCGCTCAGTCGTGTCCGACTCTTTGTGACCCCATGAATCGCAGCACGCCAGGCCTCCCTGTTCATCACCATCTCTCGGAGTTCACTCAGACTCACATCCATCGAGTCAGTGATGCCATCCAGCCATCTCATCCTCGGTCGTCCCCTTCTCCTCCTGCCCCCAATCCCTCCCAGCATCAGAGTCTTTTCCAATGAGTCAACTCTTCGCATGAGGTGGCCAAAGTACTGGAGT
>SJYT01074753.1:89116-125346 GCA_006410635.1 Cephalophus harveyi | reverse complement strand
TCTTTCATAATTTTCCACAGTTTATTGTGATCCACACAGTCAAAGGCTTTGGCATAGTCAATAAAGCAGAAATAGATGTTTTTCTGGAACTCTCTTGCTTTTTCCATGATCCAGCAGATGTTGGCAATTTGATCTCTTGTTCCTTTGCCTTTTCTAAAACCAGCTTGAACATCTGGAAGTTCATGGTTCACATATTGCTGAAGCCTGGCACGGAGAATTTTGAGCATTACTTTACTAGCGTGTGCGATGAATGCAATTGTGCGGTAGTTTGCGCATTCTTTGCATTGCCTTTCTTTGGGATTGGAATGAAAACTGACCTTTTCCAGTCCTGTGGCCACTGCTGAATTTTCCAAATTTGCTTGCATATTGAGTGCAGCACTTAACACCCAACAATATATAGTAACATACATGTATTATTCTTGAATACAATTTACAAAAACAAAAACCTACAATGAAAGAGAATACCTTCTTCAGAAAAATAGTAGTGTCTTGTTATTAGAAAGCTATGACTGAAAATTTGGTTCAACTGCATGATAGAAACCAAGGATAAGGCTTTAAAATGCAATTTTAAGATGTCTACATAATTGATATAAATTTGTTTTTGTAATTTTTGTTTTAAAGTTAATTTATATAGATTAAAATTATTTTAAAATAGTTTTTGAATAGGATAATTTTGTGGCTCAAAAATATAATGCAGCTAATTTGTAATCAATAAATAGTTTTCAAACTTTAGATTTTTTTAATGCTTTCTCTCACTCTCAAATGTTCCCTATTTTTAAACAAAAATTATATCATGCTCCACATGTTTTTTCACATACTAACATCTGGAGTTTTATTTCTATTTGCTGATGGTTGCTCAAGGTTTGTTCTTGAGTTTATTTTTAAATATTTTTTTCTATAAATGTTTTCTCTGTCTAATAAATTTCATTGCTATTTGCTTCACTTGCTAAACCAGATGGTTTGAGGTATTCAGTTCAGTTGCTCAGTTGTGTCCGATTCTTTCCAACCCCATGGATTGAAGCACACCAGGCTTCCCTCTCCATCACCAACTTCTGGAGTTTATTCAGACTCATGTGCATTGAGTTGGTGATGCCACCCAGCCAATATATCCTCGGTCATCCCCTTCTCCTGCCCTCAATCTTTCCCAGAATCAGGGTCTTTTCTAATGAGTCAGCTCTTCACATCAGGTGGCCAAAGAATTGAGGTTTCAGCTTTAACATCAATCCTTCCACTGAACATTCAGGACTGATCTCCTTTAGGATGGAATGGTTGGATCTCCTTGCAGTCCAAAGGACTCTCAAGAGTCTTCTCCAACAACACAGTTCAAAAGCATCAATTCTTCAGCGCTCAGCCTTCTTCACAGTCCAACTCTCACATCCATACGTGACCACTGGAAAAACCATAGCCTTGACTAGATAGACTTGTTGGCAAAGTAATGTCTCTGCTTTTTATTATACTGTCTAGGTTGGTGATAGCTTTTTTTCCAAGGAGTAAGCATCTTTTAATTTCATGGCTGCAGTCACCATCAGCAGTGATTTTGGAGCCCAAGAAAATAAAATCTATCACTGTTTCCATTGTTTCCCCATCTATTTGCCATGACGTGATGGGACCAGATGCCAAGATCTTAGTTTTCTGAATATTAAGCCAACTTTTTCACTCTCCTCTTTTGATTTCATCAAGAGGCTCTTTAGTTCTTCACTTTCTGCCATAAGGGTGGTGTCATCTGAATATCTGAGGTTATTGATATTTCTCCCAGCAACCTTGATTCCAGCTTGTACTTCTTCCAGCCCAGCATTTCTCGTGATGTACTCTTCATATAAGTTAAATAAGCAGGGTGACAATATACAGCCTTGACATATTCCTTTCCCGATTTGGAACCAGTCTGTAGTTCCATGTCCAGTTCTCACTGTTACTTCTTGACTTGCATACAGATTTCTCAGGAGGCAGGTCAGGCGATATAGTAGTCCCATCTCTCTAAGAATTTTCCACAGTTTGTTGTGATCCACACAGTCAAAGAGTTTGGCATAATCAATAAAGTAGAAGTAGATTTTTTTTTTTTTTCAGGAACTCTTTTGTTTTTTCAATGATCCAACAGATGCTGGCAATTGGACTCTGGTTCCACTGCCTTTTCCAAATCCAGCTTGAACATCTGGAAGTTCATGGTTCATGTATTGTTGAAGCCTGGCTTGGAGAATTTTGAGCATTACTAAAAATGTTTTGGGGTATGCTCTCCTTCTAACTAACTGGTTCTTAACTGCTCACATTTAGAGCTTTCATTGCAAATCTTGAGAACTTTGCATCTCCTCTTTGAGAACAGTGTTCCATCTCTTCCACTCACACACATTTTCTTGCAGTGTCAGGGATCATTGGGAGACCTGATCTGAAGGAATCCTCTGGTGGTCTTTAAACCAGGTGCTGTTAGTGTGGCCCATTTCCTCAGCTGGAAAGGCCCACTTCCCAGCAAAGCCTGGAGGTTATAGTGCTGCTCCACATGTTGCCTGGTGCCCTCCTGGGAGGCCTCCTCCCACCACATTCCATGGTGGCCTCACCATTTCTGTATGTGGGGCTGGCTCTGCATCTTGTCACCTCTATCTGCTCTCCCGCCTTCACTCCTTACAGATTCTGGAGAAACCCCATCAGAACCTTGATCTCTCTCAACCTATGTGGAATCCTCTCTTTCCTCTGATTTTCTTTGCCATCTGGACCTTGATGAATTTACCTCTTTTTTTTAATATTACTTATTTTTAATCTGTAGGTTTCCTATCTTACCAAGAATATTACATATTTTATAGGTTTATGGCTGTGATTTGAGATGAACCCATTTCAACAAGATAATCACAATATAAAAAAATTGCATTTAGTGCTTCATGGACATTCAACATTATACTTGATTTAAAAACATTTCCGTTGTGCCAACTCCTACTGTGTTGAAGGTATTGGTTATAGATGAAAGAAGTATTGAACACAGAGGCTCAATGACTTGCCTAGGATCTCTTGGCATGATGTGACAGAACTAAAATAGATATTCTGGTCTGGTATGGGACTCTGGCACATGCCTTGTTCTAGCCAGCTTCTTCTTAGGCCGTGGCTATATCCAGTTCTGACAGGAAACCTAGCTGATTGTGGTGAATTCTTTTTTTATTTTTCTCCCTGCGTTTATTTTGCTTCTCAATACACCACAGCAACCATCAGTTTGGCATCATGTGTTGTAAACTTTTTAATCTCTGGATTTACATGACACCTATTCAAAACTCAGATAAAATGCAGTGATTTTTTTTTTTTAAACTCAGATAAAATGCAGAGAATTGATCATCTCTTATAGAATTGATTATTTAAAAAAAGCCAAATGTACACATGTACAGGTAATGCTGCATATTAAAGATGGGGGAACTTTAAAAATCTGATCTCATGGAGCCTGCCTCAGACCACATTATGGTTTCCCTGAGTGCCTGCTTGGAGGTGTCCATGTGTACGTGTTACTGAACTCTGGTCCCACTACTTGCTTGATGATTGAAAATCGATACCTGTGGGGAAAGTATTGTTTGAAACCAAAATTGCTTTTAATCAGGAAGCCAGCATCTTGGAAGAAGGTGAACTCAGTCTAGTTCAGTTCAGTCGCTCAGTCATGTCTGACTCTTTGCAACCCTATGGACTGCAGCACAGTAGGCTTCCCTGTCTATCACCAACTCCCAGAGCTTTCTCTAACTCATTTCCATCTAGTCGGTGATGTTATCCAACCATCTCATCCTCTGTCATCCTCTTCTCCTCCTGCCTTCAATTCTTTCCCAGGATCAGGGTCTTTTCTAGTGAGTCAGTTCTTCGTATCAGGTGGCCAAAATATTGGAGTTTTAGCTTCAACATCACTTCTTCCAATGAATGCTCAGGACTGATTTCCTTTAGGATTGGCTGGTTTGTTCTCCTTGCAGTCTGCACTGGTTCTAGGGCAAGTGGGCTTCAGCAGTCACAGCATACAGCTCAGTAGTTGTGGCACATGGGCTTTGTTGCCCCACAGCATGTGGAATCTTCTCAGGTCAGGGATTGAATATGTGTCCCCTGCATTGGCAGGTGGACTTCCTTCCTCTTTACCACCAAGGAAGTCCAAGATAAACTCAAATCCCCTAAAACTCTGAAGATTCTGCTCTGTCATGAAAGTCTTTAAAGGGGATACAGGAAGTAATCTTAGCTAATTATTGAGCTAAGGGATCAAACTCACAGTCATCTCCCAGTATTTGCAGGCTTGTTGATGCCTATGATCTTTCTTTAGATGCCATCTTGTTCACACAATTTACTCACAAGGTACCTTGTTCACACAGTCTATTCACAAGATGTCTACTTGCTTGGTTATCTCTTAATTACTTATTCTTCATTTCTATTTCTTTGATCAAGGAAAGAACCAACAAATTAAGCAAGGTATAGTGTGATCAAAAGATTTAAAAGTTGTGCTTGAGCTAGAGATGAGCAGAGCATGGCCTGCTCTTTTAAGGTTGGTTACAGTATAGGTCTGCTAAAGTGACAAGACAAAAGGAGCTTTCTGAAGAGAGCTCTTTCACGCAAAAAAAAAAAAAAAAAAAAATGCTGCTTACATCCACTTTACAAACAAAGGTGAGAACCACAGAGAAGGGGCCATTTCATGGTGAATAGAAACTTCAATGTCTCTGCCATCATTTCTTGGGGTGAAATATTTCAACATAGGACAGAAATAACTGTGGTCCCACAGAGATGCTGCAGAAACCTCTTCTTTTCTATTAATAGCTACTTTTAATGTTTTGCTTTCCTGGAGCATTTTCCTCCTGTAGGGGGAGAACACTCTGCATGGAAAAAGCAGCTGCTAGACAGACACTTAGGGCTTCACAGGTAGTGCTAGTGGAAAAGAGCCCTCCAGCCAGTGCAGGAGACCTAAGAGATGTGGGTTCAATCCCTGGGAAGGGAAGATCCTCTGGAGGAGGCAATGGCACCCCACTCCGGAAGCCTGGTAGGCTTCAGCCCATGGGGTCACAAAGAGACAGACACTTAAAAGAAGCTAAATCTCAGGCTTCCTTCATCAAACATACAGTACAGTGCAGTGGTTCAAACTCGTGGCGGGGAGGGGTGGGTGGGAAGCCTGAAAACAATATTGAAATTAATCTTCTTTTCTTCTTAATAAGCTCTGCAGAAAATTCTGTGGCATTAGACAGACAACAAAACAGCATGTAAAATACACAATAAATGTTCAATGTAGAACTTGAAGGTGAGTTATGGAGGTCCTATAAAGGTATATATAAATCAGATCTGGCAAAAGGCAGAGATGAGTGGACATCAGCCATTTGTGTCTCAGAAACTATGTGAAAGACCAAGGCCTGTAGGAGACTAGGAACCCTGCTGTCATCATCTACTTTCCCAGTGAAGATATTCAGAATCTTCTCTCCAAGTGCAAGATAAAGCAGCAGCTTCCAGTGCAGATTCCAGCAATGGAATGATTTGCTGGCTGTGTGATCAAGGTGCATCTCGTTACTGATCTTAGCTCCTGTTTTTTACCTGGAACATCTGGATGCTGATGATACCTATGCTCTGGGGTTGTGGGAACAATTAGACAGGACAAGATGCAGTCTATTACAGCAAAGAGTCTGGTGTATTAGTGCCCAGTAAAGAGTAACTATGATAGTGCTATGGGTATCACACAGTGAAGTTTTTCACACTGGGTGTAAGTGACTTGCTGTTCTACCATACCAGAAATGCCGCGGTTCCTCCAAGGGGTGTTTCCGTTTAAGGCCCAAAGGTTAACGTAAAAAGAAAAGACAGGACACAGAGTCTGAACTCCTTGTTTAGCATTCTGGAGCAACCAAAAGCACCCCTCCAACCCAAGCATATTTGCATCAGCATTCTTAAATTACATGCTGTTTTCTGAGGATCATCATGATTCAAATTTTAATAATCTTGTTGAAAAACAAATCAAGAAATGAAAAGAAAAATGATCTGGAGATACTGCATTTCTCTGGAAGGCTACCACTAATTAAGACATTGAAAGCAATTTTAACACCATTTCTCACCACCGTGACAAATCTGACAGGTTTACAAATTAGCATTCTGGGACTCTCACACTGAATGTCCATGTTTTGTTAGATTCTGTGATGGATCACAAATGGGCTTGATAATTGCCCCAAGTTGATACAATACCTTGCAAAAAGTAAAGCACATTCTCAGGTGATTGCAGGAAACCGGCCTTTTCATTTGCATTAAAAACTATTGTTTTTTGCAGTTATGAGAATAAATGAATAACATTTTGTAAGGCTAAGTTACTAATTCTACTTTAGATAAATTTCAGGTTCAAAAATGCTTATATGCAAGTCTCTGTGCTAGATATCCAAGCCATGTGGTCTACTTAGTAGGATCCTTCCAGGATATTTGGAACCCAAGATACAGATGGGAAATATTTCACAAAATGTGGGGTGACTCCAAATCAGTACTTTTCCAGCAAATAAGCTGCTCAGAATAATTTCCCATCTTATGCACGGCAGCTGCTACTGGGCTCACTGAATCCCTGTCTCCCACAGGAGAGAAATAATTCAAGGGCAGTTCTGAAAGGTCACTTCTGCCAGGAAATTTTTGATAAATCAGCAGACATAAACCCTGGGTAAGGTTGCAATAGCTGTTTTCTTTTCTTTACCTTTCTTTTTGTTCTATTCTCCTACACATCCTCACCCCCTTCTTTTCTTCTTCTTAATATAAAGCTATCTTGTGTAGGTAGATTGCTGAGCAGGAGGAGAGATTCAAGTTGAATTTTTAGAACATCCTGAGTTGAGCTTCAAAGGTTTTGAAGGTTGAGTTTCAAAATAATTTTAGATAGAGGAACCAGAAATAGAAGTATCCCTTTTCTAAATATTGTCCTTTTCCTATACGTAGAATGTTCTTCCTCTTTAGCCCAAGATAAAGACTTATAATCTTAGCACTGACATCCAGCATAAGTGGATTCTAGCCATTATCTTGTTTATTTCCATCATTTAACAAGTAAATAGTTTTTTGGGTTTTTTTTAGAAGAAAATAAAGAGGCTCTGAGGAGTTAAGTGACTGGTTTAAGGGGACACTGCTAGCAATAAATCAGCATTCAGCTCAAGCCTGTGTGCCTCTGACCCATGACTTTACTCCTGTTCTGTTTCACTGTGGCTTGGTTACTTTTATGGGGCTTCCTTGGTGGTGTGGCAATAAAGAATTTGCCTGCAATGCAGGAGACTGGATTTGATCCCTGGATCAGGAGGATCCCCTGGAGAAGGAAATGCAACCCACTCTAGCATTCCTGCCTGGCAAATCCCATGGCCAGAGGACACTGATGGTTACTTTTATCTGCTAGTCTGTGAAAGACACAGATCATGTCTTTGCTCTGCTTCATAAATGCCTGTGCAGTGAACCTACAGCAGTTGCTCAACATGGGTTTATTGAAAGAATAAACAAACGAATAAGAAAATGAGTGCATGAAGCTACTATTGCTCCAATCACTTGCTCAATATTTCTCGATTTAATATCTTCAGTGAAGCAGGTCAGTGTTCCCAGAAGCACATCCTGAGATAGTCACATGCACTTGATATGTTGAGAAAGTGATCTCGGGGGAAAGAAGATGAAGAAAGAAAGATAGAACAAGGCATGGAGCTAAACAAAGATGTGGTCTCAACTGGAGTCTGACTTCAGCCTGATCTCACAGGGAGTTCTGGAATGGAGACTGGGCCACAGAGTGCAATTAGACAAGAAGCAGACTTTCTCAGTCAGTCATTAGCTGTGAACTGCCCGTATGGGAGGGGACATAATCTCCCAATCAGACAGTTTCTATCAGTCAAGGGTGATTCTCTGGAGAAAAGGGCAGCAGGAGCTGGGGATGAGTACTCAAGGTGAAGAGGATTGGCAGGAGCCAACAGCACCTTTTTGTGCAGACATTATTAGAGTCTTATAGACGTTTCCCGAGAGAAGCCTCCATCGGTGTGCACTTCCAATGTCTGAAGCCCACTCTGACATTGCCATTCAGGGCCCACTCTAAGATCAACCTTCCTCAGGATATCTCCCTGGACCACTCCACACAGGGATCTTTCCTTTTCAGAAGTCCTACAAGTGCTTTCCTGAACCAAATGTTTATACAGTTCATCATTGCCTTTAAATGCCTTGAGATTGTTATATATGCATATGATTGTGTCTTTATTAAACCTGAAAATTCCTCCAAGGCATAGATTGTGGCATCAAATGGCAATCCTTACCTTGATGCACCTGACAATGTTACATGTTGTCAAGGATGTTGTAGAAGGCATTGGTCCTGCATAATAATGAATAATGATAGACTGAAAGTAATAAATAATAATGTACACTCTGTAGTGCTATTTATCAGGCAGTGTGCTAAACACTCAAGTATCATTTCACATAATCTCCACAAATTTCTGTCAAGTAGTCTATTATTAGGAATGCTAAGATAAGAGAAAACCTGGATACAGAGTGACTTAAGCAAGTTAGGGATTTTTTTCATCCTGTATCTGGGAAATCTGGAGAGTATTCCTGACCTCAGTTTCAAGGCTCTCTGTGATTCTCTTGGACTTTTCTAAGTGCCTGTTACTCCATGCTCCCACAGTGGCTAATGCTGCTCCCACAAGCATTCGTTTGATTCAACTCAGGAAGGATAAGTTGTTGTTGGCTGCATCAGACAGAGTAAAACCCTTTCTAAGAGATGCAAGGAAACTTCTGCTTCCATGTTATGCCCAAAACCGTGTTATAGGGCTATTCTTTCAGCAGGAAAGGCTGCAAAACTATGCATTTCTTTTTCTCAGATTCTTTCTCATCCCAGTGGGATGAACTTCAATAAGAGAGAACAAGAATTTGGAATGTCTATCAGGCCAACCCAAAGATATTATCTGCTGCATACAATTACTAAATTCATCTCCATTTCACAGAATAGGAAACTGATACAATGAAGCAATTATCCAAGAACTGGTAAGCAGTGCGTCCAGTATTCATATTCAATTACAACTGTATATTTTGCACTTTTGACGAGTATGCTGTATTACCTCTTTAGTTACTATATCTTAGAACCACATTTCTATCTCAAAAATGATAACTCCAGGAAAAGGATAATTTAGAGCACTACCTTAGAGCATTCATCATTAACAATAAAAACATCTAAACCCTGGGTTAATATTTATTTCCAGTAAAGACTAACTGTGAGGAATCTGGGTTTAGGTTCATAAGAAGCTCTTATGATGTTAGTACAAAGAGGATGATGACCTCTGTTAAGCAGAGTGATGGAGCAGACATACATGTTGAATCCTCCATGCTTAATACAGAAGTCATCTGAAAAAGTCTACTTTTTTTTTCTTTTTTTTTACCTAGGAAACATCACCACTATTTTTTGATCTCAGAATGCCAAGGTGTTTTATACATCCTCATTTTGGTAGTTCAAACCTTCCTGGGTGAGACAATTCATTTAATTCTTTTTGAATCTCTGTGCAAATAAGACACAGAATAAGGTTTCTTGGCAGAAGGTGTGGTATAAATGTGGAATTCAGGAAAGGTAAGGGTCCTAGTCACCCACTTTTTAATTTACAGGTAGAACTGACTCCCAGGACACAAGCAGAGACAATACAGTTGAGATGGTGTTGGGAAGGTGCCGGACGTGGCACCTGAGTGTACTGGAGTTTGCTCATACTGATGCAACAGAGTCCATTGCTACCATTTCTTCCCAACTCTGTGTTCAGTGATGTCACATTGATACTTAAAATCATGTACAGTGGAAGTATCGATACTTATAGCACACATGTGACAAACAATACAAACAAAGGATTCCTCCCCCGCTCCCCCTGAGAGCCAGTTGTTAAACATTGACTAGCACACCAACTCATTAAACTCTTCAGACAAGTCAAATCACATTCCAAGACCAAAAAAAAAAAAAAAAAAGAAAGAAAGAAAGAAAGAAAAAAGAGGAAGGGAAACTGAACGAAGCAATATCTAATTTGTCTAAGATTTCAGGAATTCCTCAGATGTGCAATCCCAACTGCTGACTGGACCTTATTATTGATATGAAAGCGATATCATGTCTCCATCAGCGGCCTAGGGCTATGGGTGACGGGTGCCTTTTGGGCTACTGGCTTGGATTCCTTTAATCAGCATTTGTTTCTTGCTTTACACACCTGTTATTAACTGTTGTAAATCCAATGGCATGTGGTTATATTTATGATAAATTCTTTAAATAAGGGGGACGCATTTAAATATTATCAAATTCTTGCAGGCAAGCTTACAGACCAGTTCGCCTTGTGTGGTGGAGCTCTACTCTCCCATTCATTATCCCTCTGATGCAATGACTTTTCACAAGCAATCAATAGCTAACCTGATAAATGGGAGGGCTCCTTAAAAATCCATTGCTTGATTGCTGAGACTGAATGTTTTATTCATTGACAGCTGTGATTTATCATTTAGTGGTGAGGAGGAAAATGTTTGTTCTAGCTGTTCTCACCAATGTTGCCCAGCAGTGGGGCTTTCCGTCTGCTTCCACAGAGCAGATTGACTTTCAGTTGGGGAATCGCAGCTATATTTAGAATGTCAGGTCATTAGTTATCTGTAAACAATCCAGACGCATTATCTTTCTCATTGTTCATAATTAAACTCCTCATCGTGGGAATTGTAGTGCAGAGTCTTTGATCTCATATTCAGGTTCCAAAAACTATGATGTATTTCTATCCATGTGGAAATAGCTCCTGGCACTAGGGAAATAGTCCAGTTCCCTAATGACACAGCCATAGCTACCATCATTGAGGACCTACTATATGCTAGACATTAGATTAGCTCATTATTTGCATTTTATATTTAAAAATCTTTATAGTAACTATGAATGACTTTCATTATTGGTGCCCATCTGATTCTCTGCAGGGGTGCACGGAGACAATATCAGAGTTCAATATAAAGAGTAGAACCACTAGGAGTGATGAAGAGTAAGGGATTGATTACAGGGACTTGATCCTATGCCTTTGTGAAAGCAAGTTAGTACCTTATGTGTGGCTATTTATTCTGTATCTGATGTTTTACCTGTGGTCAACAGGGCTTCAGCAGGCAGTAGGTAATGGAAGATGGGCATGCAGTAGAAGAAAGCAAAGACAAATGGAAACCTGCAAAAAATAGTTGGATGCTATGGAAATGGCCTGGAAGCCACTTTTGATGATGATGGTGTCCTACAGAAAATCTGTTGCCTTTATTTATGGAGCTGCACATGAATCTGGCCCAAGTGTCCAAGGAGTTGAATGAGAAGACTTCAAAGGAGTTGGTGGAGCTGTCAGTCCAGTTGTGGCCACTGGAATGGGAGCAGCCTCAGGAGGAGAGTCAGCAGGGACTGGGGAACTGGCTGCATCTTCATGTTAATGAGTGAGGCTGCAGACCTGCAGCAGCATTCAGGAGCTGCAACACATACTGTGCCTCTGAGATATAATTCTAGACTGACTTCTACTGACTGCAGCTATTGGCCTGTGTGCTGGTTCTCTCACCCATGATGGCAGATAACAAACCTTCTAACTCCCACTCTTCAAGAAAGCTCTTCTCTTATCAGGCCCCAGAAGCAATCTGGCCATAGGCAGAAAGGACTCCAGGAGTGGCTCAGGAGCACAAATTGGGAGCCCAAACAGAGTTTAAATCTGACTTCAAGTCCTCATGATGATCTCAGGCTTCTTAACTCTGAGCCCAGTTACTTCGAGTGAAAGATAAGTTGGTCACCAGTACAACTCTGGCTTGTGTGAGGATTTCATGAGAAAAGGTTGAATGCAATATGTTGTAATACCCATCAACCATGCTGGCTCCTTTCTTTTTGCCCTGTATCCAGAATGGCCTTGGGTCCTTATCCTGACACCATAACCTTGCCTCACTGCCTATTCTTGAAGAACAAGCAGTTCTGTTCCCTTCTCACTAGTGCCCTGATTTGGAGCACAGTCCTCCCTATCCACAGGTCAGAGAATCCTGCCTGGTTGATGGAACCCTTTCTGGGGAGCTGCCTTCTTGGAACTCTTAGAGTCTTTCCACTGATCTCATCAGTGCCTTTGTTCCCTGGTGCATGGCTGAGAGCATGAGGAAGGAGAGTTTTCTGAGCCCTATGAGAACATGGCTTCCCTTGAAGAGTATTATGATGACATGGATGTGGATTCTGTTGAAGGAAAGGGTGAGGAAGATCTCAGTGGCTCTGCTACAGACCCTTCAGTACTGCCCCTCTCTGCTGTCCCCACAGGTCTCTGTAGATGGTCAGACACCCTCTAGGCACCTGCAGTGGGCTCTGACCCTACCACAACCCCTCTCCAGGATGGGGTCCCTTTTCAAGGCCTAGATCTTCTCAGTGTTCTCCACTCTTAGAGTTTTCCAGGTCAAGCCTATATGTCACCTGTGCTTATAAACGACAACTAATACTTGTGAATTTCCTAGTTATAAAATATTTTCTCCAAATTTTCTTTACACATAGGTTTTAGACTTTCATGCAGTGAGCCCAGCTTGGATATCTTACTCTTCCCTTTGTTCACTCTTTGCTTCCTGAGGGCGGTTGCTCCCATCTCAGTTAACTCTGCCAGTAACCTGCTACACAAGTCATTCCAAATGTCACATTTTCTGTTCACTGATTTCCTGCAACCCTCTGAGTAATCTTTCTTATGTTCTCTGTAGTCCCTCTATTTCTATTTTGCAACTGAAGAAAGACTTTGATATTGAGTTCCATAAACTGTTAGGAAAAAAAAGTTACACATTGTCTGGTCATCTCCAGTTTTGTAGATGAGGGAATCAGGAATCAAAAAAACAATGGGCTTGTCCCATTCTTGTGGTTAATGAGGTTCAATAACAGATCTTTTCTCTCCTTAGACAATTGACTCTTGTCAGAGGCAACATTCATTTACCTCTAATCTTAAACCAGTGCACTAGAGACTAAGGCCAAGGCCTCCTTTCAAGCACGCCCCTTCTGACTTGATTTATTCTCAGTAGATTCAAAGAGAAGCAACCCCTTGAGTACCATGTACTCTCCCTTCTCAGGTTTATCTGTGATGCCCCTTGACACCTTTGATGCTTTTAAGGAATCAGGGTGAATATCTGAAATATAAGATATTTTTCCAGCATGCTTCAGGCTTTCTTGCCCTTTTCCTGTAACTCCCAATAGAGTGATGTCCTCAAGACACAAAGACCCAAGGAGGAGCAGTGATGGGTGAATTAGCATCTGGTTCCAAATNTGATGCTTTTAAGGAATCAGGGTGAATATCTGAAATATAAGATATTTTTCCAGCATGCTTCAGTCTTTCTTGCCCTTTTCCTGTAACTCCCAATAGAGTGATGTCCTCAAGACACAAAGACCCAAGGAGGAGCAGTGATGGGTGAATTAGCATCTGGTTCCAAATGCCCTGTGTGGGGTCTTATCCAGGACTGGTTGGATCATGTGGCTTAGACTTGTGTGGGGTTTCTTGCTTCCAGTATCCAAGTCTGCTCTCTGGTGGTCCCTAATCCCAAGAGATGACTGATGGTTCCACAGTGCTGCAGGTGCAAGGGAGTAAACTGAAGGCACAATGGCTTGCCTTGTTCCAAGGAAAAAGACACAGAACAGGGGCAGGGGGTTGGAGGGAGAGATAGAGAAGACAGGAGGAACAGGGAAAGAAGACTTGACCTCCCCATCTGTCCCCTAAATTCAGGAAGATATATCTTTCAGACTTCTCTGTTAGTCCAGTGGTCAAGACGCCATGTGCTTCCACTGCAGAGAACACAAGTTTGATTCTTTGTTGGGGAACTAAGATCCAACATGCTGCAACATGCAGCCAAATAAATAAGTCAAATTAAAAACATTTCTTTAATAGAAATTCTTTTAAAATGAGCCAAGACACTGGAAGATTCAAGTGTAAGTGGTCTACCAAAAATCTGAAAAGCAGAAAGAAATGAAGGGCAGAAAAGAGAGGACAATATAAAAGGATAAGAGAAGACAAAAAAAAAAAAAGAAAAGTAAGGGGAGAGAGCAGAGTAGATGGTAGAGAGGGCAGAGGGAGGGAGTGGAAGAGTGGAGGAGGGGAAAGGGGAAGAGCTCCTACCAGAGCCTGATAAACTGACAGTGCTGGTGGTGGAGGTGTGCAGGGGGTGGACACCTCTGTGGGCAGGAGTTTATTTTCTAGCGGAAACAAGGATTAGCTGCTGACATTGTCGTTTTCCTTCTATGGTCTACTCTTTGTGAGTAACACTGTCAGCCACCTCCTATTCTAGGATGAAGTACATCTCTGTGATCTCTATAGCTAAAAGAGTGCCTGGAAGAGAAAAGATGCTCAGGTGGGGAAAGGAGAGAATGATGGATTTTGCTCAACACCTAAAGCAAAAGACTAACAACCACAGACCCAGATAGGTTAACCCTTTGCAGATAAAGCCTGATTGCACTCTCTGTTTGACATCAAACCATAGCAGGTGGGATTCAAGGTCAATAAGAGGTCACTTCACTCTTCTCAAGACTTTTTCTTTAATACCACTGATGAGAGCAACTGAGATCCACACCTAGAAAGGCCCTTCTAAAGGCTTTCTGGTAGCGCAGGAGAAATGGCATGGGTTAGAAGCTGCTTTCTACATGGTTGACCCCCATCTCAATTCTTTAGCCAGAGAGATCAGCACAAGTCAGACTAGACCACATCACACTGCTTGGCCCCAGCTGGATTCTTCATGTTTAGAAAAAATAAGGGATGAACTAACCTTAGTGCAAAGATCTCCTTATCTTTGGAGTAGCCAGGTTCAGGCTTCAGGCAGCAGCCTCTGAGCTTTTCTTGCTCCCCAACATTCTTGCCCTTCATGTCCTTCAGGACGCCCTGAGTCCACCCTCTCTCGGTATTTCACCTGGGTGTCCCTGGATCATGGGTACTTTCTTGCAAGGTCTGCAAAGGGTCTTTATACTTCTCACCAGTTATCCCTGATCTGATTAATGGTTCAAGAGCCAAACTGCACTCTCAGTGGTAACCCCACATTCTTACAAAGAGAAAGATTTTTAAAAATTTGTGTGAAGGAGACTGTCAACATTACTATTTAGTTATACTGCTAATTAACCTTCAACTATTTGTATAGCACATAAGTAATAACATTGCTTATATATGCAAGAGAAGTCTGGTCACTGAAATGTGCATGACAAAGAGATTATTTAAGTGAATGCCTTTAAAATGTACCAATTTAATAAATAGCAAAAATATCATTTGATGTTTATTTTTGTGGGCCACCATTATAGACCATCACATCTTGCTGCCAGTTGTGAGACTTTCTTCAAGCATAGCTTCCCTGGATAATCTAACAAGTATATATGTCAGACATATACATAGCATGTATCAATTTTTTCAAGCTTCAAAGCAACCCCTCAGAAGAAGGTAAATCCCTTTTACAAATGAATTTTTTAATGCACAAATCAATTAAGCAGCTTGGAGCATATGGTGACTGAGTGACAAAGCTGAGACAAAGCTACACTGTGATGTGCTCTGGAGTTTCAATCCTTCTGGAGTTCACGCTCTGCTCACTGGACTGGGCCCCTCTTTCCTATGCTATTGGCCAGTGTCTTTCCACTTACAATTAGTGTGAGTCTATGTTCTCATCTACAGAGCTTCTGAAATGCTAATCTCTGGATGGCACAGTGCTACTCTTAGGGTAATTAATTTTTCTTTCATTAGTTCATTCATACTACATAGACTAGGACAAGAAATATTCTAAAGAAAAACTTCAAGTGACATTTGGTGATTTTCAAGGAAATTCTATATTCCACAACTTAGTTTTGTATTTCTAAAATAATGTCTGTCAATGATTGCCTTTTGTTATGCTATCAATGTTTTTAGTGACCAACTCTTCCTATAATACAATACATTCAGATTTGAGGCAAATTAGAGGGAGATCTCACATTGAATGAGAAGAATGCAAAAGGTGCTCAGACCTGCAAATTCAGGATACAGAATAGAGAATATGGATTCTGAACTATCCTGTTCTGCCTGTTGTGGTTACAAACAGAATCAGTACTTAGTGGGATGGGAGGCATCCTGTGAAGGTGAGTCATGTGAGAGAAGTATGTTATTGATGCGGTGGTCATAACATCTCTCAACTACAATGGTTTCCTCTGCTAGCTTCCCAATAATTAACTATTTCTAATTTAGTTAGTTCACAATTTGTTCGCTTTCTGTGCACAAGATAAATTACTGCAGGCTTGAAAAGCAGAGAACCTGGAAACATATTGAGTATAAAGAGAGATTTGACAAAAATGCAGCCAGAATGGGGCTGGCTGGCCATGGGCAAGTCTAATCAATTTCTGTCACAAAAGGGCTCTTCTCCCTGACCTTGTGTGTGTGTTGCTTTCCAGGCCACTATTCAGGCAGTCCTACACAATTTGTGTATAAAAGATTACATAAACAACTATCCAGAGAACTTACTCCGTGAGCAGAAGAACTCTGTTAGCTTCAGTGTTTATGTGCTGGCCAAGAATTAAAGCACTGCTACAGAGTACTTAGGGTTTGTAGGCTAGAAGAGCTTTTCAGTAAGAAAACAAGCACAAAGAGGAAAAGGAAGATTTGCTCAAATTATTGAAGGTGGTTGTTGGTAAGGGCAGGAAAATTCAGGTCTCTTGATCAAATTCTCTTTTCAATCCTTCTGTGACCCCCAACATCAATGTCAGGTAGCCTTCCTGGGTATAGGCTTCTTGTTTTCGATGTGTTCAGTGAGCACCAAGATCTGCTTTTGGAGAAGTGGCTACTCACTACTCCAGAGGCTACCCACTACTTCCCTGGGTCAGTGACTACAGATGAGGTAAGCTTTCCTCAGGGAAATTGGTGGGTTGGAACCTCTCCCTATTTCATGAGTTGGATTAACTGGAACAAATCCCTCAAACATCTTGATAAAATTGTACACTCTTTCCACTAGTCACTAGTGAAGTCGCTCAGTCATATCCGACTCTTTATTTCCAGTTATTGTTAATTATTCCTAAAGCAGTTTTATAATCAAAATACATTAGAACAGCTTTCAGTTCAGTTCAGTCTCTCAGTCGTGTCCGACTCTTTGCGACCCCATGAACCACAGCACACCAGGCTTCCCTGTCCATCACCAACTTCCAGAGTTCACCAAAACCCATATCCATTGAGTCAGTGATGCCATCCAACAATCTCATCCTCTGTTGGCCCCTTCGCCTCCTGCCCTCAATCTTTCCCAGCATCAGAGTCTTTTCAAATGAGTCAGGTCTTCATACAGGTGGCCAAAGTATTGGAGTTTCAGCTTCAACATCAGTCCTTCCAATGAACACCCAGGACTAATCCCCTTTAGGATGGACTGATTGGACCTCCGTGCAGCCCAATGGACTCTCAAGAGTCTTCTCCAACACCACAGTTCAAAAGCATCAATTCTTCAGCACTTAGGTTTCTTTATAGTGCAACTCTCACATCCATACATGACTATTGGAAAAACCATAGCTTTGACTAGACAGACCTTTGTTGACAAAGTAATGTCTTTGCTTTTTAACATGCTGCCTAAGTTGGTCATATACTAGCAAATTTGGAAAACTCAGCAGTGGCCACAGGACTAGAAAAGGTCAGTTTTCATTCCAATCCCAAAGAAAGGCAAGGCCAAAGAATGTTCAAACTACTGCACAATTGCACTCATCTCACATGCTAGTAAAGTAATGCTCAAAATTCTCCATGCCAGGCTTCAGCAGTACATGAACTGTGGACTTCCAGATGTTCAATCTAGTTTTAGAAAAGGCAGAGGAACCAGAGATCAAATTGCAAACATCTGCTGGATCATGGAAAAAGGAAGAGAATTCAGAAAAACATTTATTTCTGCTTTACTGACTATGCCAAAGCCTTTGACTGTGTGGATCACAATAAAGTGTCAAAATTTCTGAAAGAGATGGGAATACCAGACCACTTGACTTGCCTCTTGAGAAACCTATTTGCAGGTCAGGAAGCAACAGTTAGAACTGGACATGGAATAACAGACTGGTTCTAAATAGAAAAAGGAGTATGTCAAGGCTGTATATTGTCAACCTTCTTATTTAACTTATATGCAGAGTACATCATGAGAAAAGCTGGGCTGGAAGCAGCACAAGCTGGAATCAAGATTGCCGGGAGAAATATCAATAACCTCAGATATGCAGATGATACCACCCTTATGGCAGAAAGTGAAGAGGAACTAAAAAGCCTCTTGATGAAAGTGAAAGAGGAGAGTGAAAAAGTTGGCTTAAAGCTCAACGTTCAGAAAACGAAGATCATGGCATCTTGTCCCATCATTTCATGGCAAATAGATGGGGAAACAGTGGAAACAGTGGCTGACTTTATTTTGGGGGGCTCCAAAATCACTGCAGATGGTGATTGCAGCCATGAAATTAAAAGATGCTTAACTCCTTGGAAGAAAAATTATGACCAACCTAGATAGCATATTGAAAAGCAGAGACATTACTTTGCCAACAAAGGTCTAAGATCATGGCATCCGGTCCCATCACTTCATGGGAAATAGATGGGGAAACAGTGGAAACAGTGGCTGACTTTATTTTGGGGGGCTCCAAAATCACTGCAGATGGTGATTGCAGCCATGAAATTAAAAGATGCTTAACTCCTTGGAAGAAAAATTATGACCAGCCTAGATAGCATATTAAAAATCATAGACATTACTTTGCCAACAAAGGTCCTTCTATTCAAGGCTATGGTTTTTCCTATGGTCATGTACAGATGTAAGAGTTAGACTGTGAAGAAAGCTGAGCGCCAAAGAATTGATGCTTTTGAACTGTGGTGTTGGAGAAGACTCTTGAGAGTCCCTTGGACTTCAAGGAGATCCAACCAGCCCATTTTAAAGGAGATCAGTCCTGGGTGTTCTTTGGAAGGAATGATGCTAAAGCTGAAACTCCAGTACTCCGGCCACCTCATGTGAAGAGCTGACTCAATGGAAAAGACTCTGATGCTGGGAGGGATTGGGGACAGGAAGCAAAGGGGACAACAGAGGATGAGATGGCTGGATGGCATCACTGACTCAATGGACGTGAGTTTGAGTGAACTCCGGGAGTTGGTGATGGACAGGGAGGCCTGGCGTGCTGCAATTCATGGGGTCACAAAGAATCAGACATGACTGAGCATCTGAACTGAACTGAGGTTGGTCATAACTTTCCTTCCAAGGAGTAAGCATCTTTTAATTTAATGGCTACAATCACCATCTGCAGTGATTTTGGAGCCCAGAAAAATAAAGTCAGCCTCTGTTTCCACTGTTTCCCCATCTATTTGCCAAGAAGAGATGGGGCCAGATGCCATGATCTTAGTTTTCTGAATGTTGAGATTTACTCCAACTTTTGCACTCTCCTCTTTCACTTTCATCAAGAAGTTCTTTAGTTCCTCTTCACTTTCTGCCATAAGGGTGGTATCATTTGCATATCTGAGGTTATTGATATTTCTCCCAATAATCTTTATTCCAGCTTGTGCCTAATCCAGTGAAGCATTTCTCATGATGTACTCTGCATATAAGTTAAATAAGAACAGCTTTAATACACTTTAAATTCATCTTATGAAGTGAATTTGAATTGGGTTCTAGACTTCTGAAAAGGTGGCTCCAAGAACTCCTCCTGGAAATTTTTTTATTGTCTTTGTTCCCTCTTGGAATGGTATGGTGCCAACTGTGCTAAGTTGCTTCAGTCTTGTCTGACTCTTTTATATCCTATAGACCATAGCCCACTAGGTTCCTTTGTCCACGGGCTTCTCTAGGCAATAATACTGGCTTGGACTGTATTCCCTTCTCCAGAAAATCTTCCCCAGCCAGGGATCAAACCCATGTCTCATATCTGCTGCATTGACAGGTGGGTTCTTTACCACTAGCGCCAGTTAGGAAGCCTCACATATGGGCAACAGTTTACTTCTAATTCTCCTGCCTGTTTTATCCTTATTCAAAGCAAAGAAAAACCCAGGAAACACTAAAACAAAAGTTTTGAGAACAAATCCATTTGATTCTGGACAGATAGATCATGCTGTAATAACTAACAACCACCAGACTTCAGTCTTACACAACAAAAGTTTACATCTCATCCCCCTCATGGGATGTCCATTCTGGAATATAGGCAGTTCTTTGGGGCTGCTTCTACTGCTTCAGCCAGGAAGAGACACCTGTGCTTGAGGCTCTTATTTCATTGACCAGACCTGTCCAGGGCCCCACTTAGTGCACACTGCAAAGAGCTGGGACTGTAGCCACTTGTGTACTCAGTCAAGAAAGAGGCCTGTATACTGTGAGTGCTTAAGTCTGTATTAGTTTGAGTGGGTTCTGGGAGTTGGTGATGGACAGGGAGGCCTGGCGTGCTGCGATTCATGGGGTCGCAAAGAGTCGGACATGACTGAGTGACTGAACTGAGCTGAACTGAAGGTTAAGTTCCCATCTTCAGACTGTTCCTACCCTTGCACAGCCTGTCTTGTGAAGGTTGCCTTATTCCAGCATCCTGAAAGTGTTGACCTTTGCCACAACTCTTATTTTCCACAACTGATGGGAAAACTGGTCTTGTCAACCTCACCCCCTTAATACCTTCAGTGTACACCTTTGTCTTTATTGCTAATAAGTCCTCATCATAGCTAGAAAGTATCTCTATTAGTAATGTTCCCTTCCAATCTATTCTCCATCTACAGTAAGGATAGTTCTTTAATATAAATCTGATTTTGTCATTCATCTTCTCAACAACCTTTAGGGAACACTTATAGTTTTAGGTTCCTTGGAAGGAAAGCTACGACAAACCTAGACAGTATATTAAAAAGCAGCACCATCACTTTGCCAAGAAACGTCTGTGTCGTCAAAGCTGTGGTTTTTCCAGAAGTCATGTATGGATGTGAGAGTTGAACCATAAAGAAGGGTGAATGCTGAAGAATTGATGCTTTTGAACTGTGGTACTGGAGAAGATTCTTGAGAGTCCCTTGGACTTCAAGGAGATCAAACCAGTCAATCCTAAAGGAAATCAACCCAGAAGATTCATTGGAAGAAATATGCTGAAGCTGAAGCTCCAATATTTTGGCTACCCAATGTGAAGAGCCAACTCATTGGAAAAGACCCTAATGCCAGGCAAGATTGAGGGCAGGAAGAGAAGGGGGCAACAGAGGATGAGATGGTTGAATGGCATCACCAACTCAGTGGACATGATTTTGACAAAATTCTGGGAGATAGTAAAGAACTGAGAAGCCTGGTATATTGCAGTCCATGAAGTCACAAAGAGCTAGACATGACTTAGCAACTGAACAACAATAATAATAGATTCAGGATTTGGTCCAAACTGCCTAGAGGTTAGGCCTCTTTTGCATTCCCTTTCATGGCCCAGTCTCATCTTCCACCACACCACAGCCTGCCCTTTAATCTGGGCACATAGGATGAATTGCAGGTGTGAAAACCCTTTGAAAAACAGAATGCCTTTGCACAAATATCCTCAATTTGCTAGAGTCCCTAATCCCTTCTCTACCTCATTCTTCAAAACCCACCTCACCTATCAATCCTTTGTCTAGCTGCCAACGAGAAGGCATTCACCCTTTCTCTGTGATCCCTTTTTTGTTAGTCACTGTTATAAATTTGCCCAACTACATTTTAATCATTATTTCAAAGGCCTACTTTGATGAATCCAGGGAGATAACTTGAAGGCAGGGCTGTTATTTACAGTCATGTGTCTCACAGGACCAGGCAAACGAATTGCCACATGGCAGGAAATCAGTGAATTACTGTGGAATGAAAAACTCTGGAACACCATCTGTCAAATGGAGCAAGACTTTTGAGTGACCACAGCCTTATATGTCTGTATGTACCTGTGTGAATTGTTTATGTGAGCATCTATGTGTAATCAAATTTTTCTTAACTTTCTAAATCATTGTGAGGTGCCCATCTTGGTAAGGTATCTTCAGAACTGTGGCTATGGAATGAGAAAAGACAATGGCCTTCAAACCTGTGCTTTATATAGAGAGGAATTAGATAAAGGCCCTCCCAGAGAGGCCTTCCAAGAAATGCCCACAGTTCTGTTTCTGGGCAACTGGATCTCATTAGGACTGTAGATAAGAAACTTTTGTCAAGTTGAGAATTGTGTCATTCCACACTTGGATTTTAAGTCTCTGTCATTAGGCCTGGGAAAGTTGCTCTAATTTGATCTGGTCAAATTTCCTGAGGTCTCCACTGGACTAAGGTATGGCAAAGACAGATGACAGAAGAGCAGTGCTCCAGCCAAGCAGAAAGACAAGGGCAGGGAGTGAATTGGAGTCTTCTTTTGCCAGGAGCCTCCTACTATGAAGCATGAGCAGTTCACAGTTCTGCTCATGAGTCTCCATTGACTGTTTCTTTCCTCCCACCCCTCTCTCTCCATCCCCTTACTCTGAACTCTGGCATTTCCTCAAAATAGGGTGCGCCATTCATGCCTTTCCTTGCCTGTTCTTCCTGACTTAATGGCTCAGCTATTGATTCCAAGCCCCTGTCATGCCTGTCCCAGCCTGGTTACTTTTCTCTCCTCTGTTCCTGTCCTCCTAGCTCTTACTGCATCTTTATACTCTCAGTAATGTTACCTATGTTCATCTACCACTGGCCCAGAAGCCCTTCTCAGCCAGTTACCAGATCTGATTCATCTGTCTCTCACAATAGCTCCCTCAGAGCACTTGGTCAGCAGCCTTTTGTGAGAGAAGAAGGGGTTGGGTGGGCTGCTTAGTGTATGTGGGAGTGGGTGTAGGTCCACATAGATGAATGGATGGTGGTAAGGGAGGGGGTGAGTATATGGAGAGGGTGTGTTCATGAGTTAGGCAGATGGTGCATGAGTGCAAGCGTTAGGAGTGAGTACATGAGTGAGCTGGAGTGGCCAGTGAGCAAGCGGGAAAGTCAATAGCGGGGTGGGGGTGTCAGTGGGCATCTGAGTGATTTGGGGGTTGAATAGGTGGGTCAGATGTGGAGGGCAAGCAGACAGTGGAGTGGAGTGGAGAAGAGAGCAACATGACAAAGCCAAAATGGGAGATAGAGCCCTCACTCTCAGCACCTATGCTGCCCCCAACCCTCTCTCTGAATATTACCTCCTGTCACTTCACACCCTCACTGTCTTCCAATTTATTCAAATATGTGCCAAAGACTTATTCCGAAGCAGAAGATGCAGACCATGTGGAACTTACATCAGCCCAAAGACTGGTGTGGAGGAAGGCAGCTTCTGCTGGACCCTTCACCATAGTCCCTGGAAGAAAAGAGGTGACAAGGCTCAGGATGAACATCTCCTTTCTGGCAGAGCCCTCACATTCAGCTGTGGCACCAAGAGAGACCTGTATATGACAGGGTACATGTACTACACAGGCCCACTGATGTGATCATGGGCATGGCTTTTTGAGAGCAGAGGCAGTGTCCTATTCATCCGTAGGTCCTCAAGACCCAGCTCAAAGCTGACAGATGGGGCCTCAGAGACTAGGAAGTGAAGGGGTCAAGGGAGAGGACTGTCAAATGCACTGGAGAAAATAACCACCTCTCTGAACTTAATGTCCACATTCACAAGCTGAGAACGCTAAGAGGACAAAGCACTATATTACTTTTGGATTTGAAAAATAAATTGCAACTGAAAAACTGAGGGCATTAAAAGAATTATAGCAAGTTGGGCGGTGCTTGGAGTCTTAGTTCATAATCAGACTGAAATCACAAGCAATGTCAATGGGCGAGACTGCTATTTCCCTAATGGTAGAACCTTAAGAAAAACACGTTTTGAAAGTTAATGAGCAGGGAAGAGACAAAAAGAAACATGATTTGTTTAAAAAAAAAAAATATGGAGGAAAAATTCTCAACAGATTCATAGCATTAGTAATTCTGATTGTCTGATATTTGTGTGGCAAGGATAGCCCACTGACTTATGAAATCACATTAATGGGCAGTTACAAATTTCATTGCTTTTATTAACTGCTTAAAATGTTATTTACTTGATTGAATTACAGTTCTGGCCATTAACACTTTGAAATAACAGCCCCAGTTAATTAGCATGGCATTACCGTAGCAGTGCCATGACTATCCTTGGAGGATTATGTCAGCACCAAAGCGCCCAGGGTGACGGAGGTGCCCAAGGTAAATGCCACCAGAACCAGCAGTGTTGAAGTATCACTGCACACCTTAGCTTATGGGGCTTCTCATCAGTACATCTTCTATTCAAGGAATGAGAAGACCTCCTTCAAGGCTCTTAATGTCCCTTCAGTGGACCCCCAAGTCTAAAAGAGGAGGGACCCAACATGATCTGATGTGTGCCAGGTGACCTAGGTAAGGTATCTCCTTGTAACCTTGCAACAGGAGGGTGTATATTTCTGTCTATATTTACAAACAAGAAAATGAATGTTAAAGTGACTCACTGACATGCCCACATACTACGGCTGTTAAGTGGTAGAGTGGAGCTGGACTCACATTACTCTGGCCCACAAGCCACCTGATCTGTCATCTTTCAGGAGCTTTCTGAAGCATCAGAATAGGAGGCTACATTGAAGGGTGTGAGTTTTCTATTTCCACAGTGTGGCAGTACCATGACCTCTGCCACCAGCCAAGTTGCCATGGGGGTCTGTGGGCATGTTTTGGATCACATATCAAACCATCAGACTCCTCACAAGGAAGCTCTCCTCTGGTGCAGAGTGAAGTCACGGATTGCCTGATAAGCTGAGCCTCTCTTTTGATGAACAGCTTCTGCTACAGTCACTTTTAGCTTTTTATTTTTTTTTTCCTTTTTGCAAGAAATGCACAGTGTAATAAACATCTAGCTCCTTTACTTCTCAGTGGAGCTATGTGTGTTCAGCACTGGCCTCACTGGCCTTGCATTTGGCTGGAAGCAATGCTCTTATTAAATCAGAAACCAAAGAGGACCCCTGCCCTTTAACCCTAACCCCAAGACAAGTCTGAGGCTGGCCTCATCCTGACATCACCATGGAGTCTGGCATTTAAATGCCAACATCTCTCCAAAGACCCGTGATGAAAGCAGTAGGCCGTGCACAACTTTTTATACTTCATTTCCCATTATAGGAAAAAAAGGGAAAATGTCAGAGGAAATTCACTTCTGAAACCCAAGGCAAATTTCTCATTGGGCAGAGAGGGATATAGCTATGAGGTGACTTCAAGAGACATTAGAGCCCCTCCAAAGTCACCTCATGTCCTCAGACTGCTGTCTGCAATCTTGCCATCAAAGTGGCTGGCCATTGCTGAGTATCTGCTATGTGCCAAGGACTGTGCCTGAGCTTTTGCATGCTCTTTCTCTGTTCCTCTACCTCCTTACCTGTCCTGAAAACCAGATGGTGTAGCAAGTCTGAAAAAGATAGGCTTGGCAAAATGGGGAGAAATCCAGATCCTGCCAGACATGTGGCCTTGGCATGGTGATATCCCCACTGTCCAGAGGCTGGTGATCAGCCTGCAGTTTCAGAAATGGAGTTCGGTGAACAGGGCCTTCATCCATTCAGTGTTTGTTGAGTACTTCTTTGGAAATCTACTTGTCTAAGTTCTGAGGATTTACTGGAGCATAATGGAGGAGTTTCTTCATAGAGTTTCTCTTCTGGTCAGGAATCTGCAGGTAAACAAAAATAATAATTGTAGACCACAGTGCTTACTTGAAAACAACAGTATAGATGAGAGAGAGAAGATGGGTGGGATGAAAGGGGACAGGTACCATTAATCAGCTCCTGAAATGACATCCAGAGTATCAGTTCATGAATTCACTGGGAGAACAAAGTGCAAATAGGCCTAGACTCTGTGCTGTTACCAGTGTTTTCTCTGAGACAGATCAATGAACTCAAAACAGTGATGAGAAAGTGTTTGACCAGTTGGGACTCAAACAGATGAGTTCAGTGTAGAAATAGCATGTCCAACTATGGCATATCCACTGAGCCAGCCTGGTGTCTGTGTTACCAACTTGGGAATATTTGAAGGTCCTCTGGACTACACTGACCTTGGGACTCCTGCGTTTGTCTTTTTGACTCTGCTTTTGTGACCCCTTGTACGTCTCTTCTGACTGACCTCACCTTTCTATAAGCCACTTTACTTACTGTTTCCCTAACTTGGCTTCTCAAGAAATCAGGGGCTGGAAAAACAAATATGCATGAGGAACAAGAAGGTAGGAAAATGTCTCAGAGAAGAGAAAGTCAAGACAAGGACGAGTATGGAGCTAGCTCTCATGAGTACAGGAATCCAGAGAAATTACTGAAGAGGTCTACGAACACTTTGACCCACTTCAACTTTTGACCCAACTTGGTAGAGGGTGGCCCAAGGTATTAATTCTGTGATGTTTCTATGCTGTACAAGCATCAGGGCTAAGGTACACAGACGCCCCAGCTGTAACAACAGAAGAATCCCAAGGCATAAAGTAGTAGTAGTACTGAAAGTCACTCAGTTGTGTCCAACTCTTGTGACCCCATGGACTGTAGCCCACCAGCCCACCAGGCTCCTCCTCCATGGGATTCTCCAGGCAAGAATACTGGAGTGGGTTGCCATTTCCTTCTCCAGGGGATCTTACTGACCCAGGAATCAAACCTATGTCTCCTGAACTGCAAGCAGATTCTTTACTGATTGAGCTAGGAAAGAATCCCTAAGGCATAAAGGGGGAGATCCAAAACACAGGTCAGAGGTAAGGCTCCATCGAGTAGAACCTGGTAAAGGGGCCCTAACAGTAGTGGCTGGAGTGAGATGAGACTTAGAGGATCTGAGTGGGGCACAAGAGATGCCCTGCACATATTAGTAAAATCCTTCATTTTTAAGTCAAAATATTGACTTAGAATTTGACCAATATCCTATAAAGCTGAAACTCCAGTACTTTGGCCACCTCATGCAAAGAGTTGACTCGTTGGAAAAGACTCTGATGCTGGGAGGGATTGGGGGCAGGAGGAGAAGGGGACGACAGAGGATGAGATGGCTGGATGGCATCACGGACACGATGGACGTGAGTCTGAGTGAACTCCGGGAGATGGTGATGGACAGGGAGGCCTGGCGTGCTGCGATTCATGGGGTCGCAAAGAGTCAGACACGACTGAGTGACTGAACTGAACTGAACTGAACTCTTCAATTAGGTTTTACTTGCTTGGCAGTTGTTCATGTCTTGAAGCTGGCTTGGCCCGACCCTGCTTTTTACACATAAAGCTAGCAGTTTATTTCTATTAGGGCAACCAGAGTCTCCAATTTATAAATGTCCCATTAAAACAGATAAATAAACATTTATAGCAAGGCTCAGAAACAAGGAGTTTTCCTCAATTCACCATACCCATTGATGCTGAGAGAGGCCTTGAACATAGTTTGCTACATTTTTGCAAATTATGCTCCCAAGAGGCCTGCTAAATTCTGAAATTTTACATATTTTTATTTGGATTGCTTCAATAAATTCTTTTTCTAAATCAACTTGTTTTCTTGTTTGTCTTAATAAGCATTTTAATGCTTCTTCATTGCCTGTAGAAAAGCTTGTGAACACCTTATAATGGCTTTCAAGATTCTCCAAGAACTTCTCAAACAACATTCCCTTCCTAATAAACAGTCAGTGAAATGACTGACAGCTCTTAGACACATTAAAGACCTTCATAGTCCCTGCCTTTACTATTTCTTGTACTTGGCATTCCCTGGAATACAAAAGTAGGAAGTCAAGAAAAACCTAGGGTAACAGGTAAATTTGGCCATGGGATACGGAATGAAGCAGGGCAAAGGCTAATAGAGTTTTGCCAAAAGAACTCACTGGTCATAGCAAACACCCTCTTCCAACAACACAAGGGAAGATTCTACACATGGACATTACCAGATGGTCAACACTGAAATCAGACTGATTATATTCTTTGCAGCCAAAGATGGAGAAGCTCTATAAAGTCAGCAAAAACAAGACCGGGAGCTGACTGTGGCTCAGATCATGAGCTCCTTATTGCCAAATTCAGACTTAAATTGAAGAAAGTAGGGAAAACTGCTAAGCCATTCAGGTATGACCTAAATCAAATCCCTTATGACTATACAGTGGAAGTGAGAAATAGATTTAAGGGCCTAGATCTGAAAGATAGAGTGCCTGATGAACTATGGACTGAGATTCGTGACATTGTATGGGAGACAGGGATCAAGACCATCCCCATGGAAAAGAAATGCAAAAAAGCAAAATGGCTGTCTGGGGAGGCCTTACAAATAGCTGTGAAAGGAAGAAAGGTGAAAAGCAAAGGAGTATAGTTCCAAAGAAGAGCAAGGAGAGATAAGAAAGCCTTCCTCAGAGATCAATGCAAAGAAATAGAGGAAAACAACAGGATGGGAAAGACTAGAGATCTCTTCAAGAAAATTAGAGATACCAAGGGAACATTTCATGCAAAGATGGGCTTGATAAAGGACAGAAATGGTATGGACCTAACAGAAGCAGAAGATATTAAGAAGAGGTGGCAAGAATACACAGAAGAACTATACAAAAAAGATCTTCACGACCAAGATAATCACTATGGTGTGCTCACTCACCTAGAGCCAGACACCTGGAATGTGAAGTCAAGTGGGCCTTAAAAAGCATAACTATGAACAAATTGGTGGAGGTGATAGAATTCCAGTCGAGTTATTTCAAATCCTGAAAGATGATGCTGTGAAAGTGCTGCACTCAATATGCCAGCAAATTGGAAAGCTCAGTAGTGGCCAGAGGACTGGAAAAGGTCAGTTTTCATTCTTTTCCCAAAGAAAGGCAATGCCAAAGAATGCTCAAACTACCGCATAATTGCACTCATCTAACACACCAGTAAAGTAATGTTCAAATTCTCCAAGCCAGGCTTCAGCAGTACGTGAACTGTGGACTTCCAGATGTTCAAGCTGGTTTTAGAAAAGGCAGAGGTACCAGAGATCCAATTGCCAACATCCACTGGATCATGGAAAAAGCAAGAGAGTTCCAGAAAAACATCTACTTCTGCTTTATTGACTATGCCAAAGCCTTTGACTGTGTGGATCACAATATAGTGTGGAAAATTCTGAAAGAGATGGGAATACCAAACCACCTGACCTGCCTCTTGAGAAACCTATATGCAGGTCAGGAAGCACCAGATAGAACTGGACATAGAATAACAGACTGGTTCCAAACAGGAAAAGTAGTATGCCAAGGCTGTATATTGTCATCCTGCTTATTGAACTTATATGCAGAGTACGTCATGAGAAACGCTGGGTTGGAAGAAGCACAAGCTGGAATCAAGATTGCTGGGAAAAATATCAATAACTTCAGATATGCAGATGATGCCACCCTTATGACACAAAGTGAAGAGGAACTGAAAATCTTCTTGATGAAAGTGAAAGAGGAGAGTGAAAAAGTTGGCTTACAACTTACTGAACTGAACTACTTCTATGTCTCCTAAAATAATGAATGGGATTAGTCAGTGTGTGGACATTGAATGAACTTGAAAAGCATAATTGGAAAAGCCAAGATTATTTGGAATATAGTGTTAAATATGGAACCCTGTTGAAGTGATTGAGGGAGACTTAGAAAAATTCCTCAATTGTCAGGAAAAGCCCAAACTTCAGTGAAGAGACTGTTAATAGACCTCTCTTTTTGGAAGACACTAGAAGTGAGGACTCAGAAGGAAGTAAGGGACATGTGATTGGAACTGAAGGAAGGGCCACTCTTGTTATGCAGTGGTAGCAGTCTTAGCAACACTGTACCTTGCATAATCTCAGAGAGATTTAAAGAGTTAGGAAGACCAGTAAACTACTCGTGGTTTGAAGATGGATGTGCAGTATGTTGAGGAATGCAGTTGGTCTAAAGAGTTGAAAGAAAATCCCACTTTGTTGTCACAGGCATGGGGTTCTATAAGTACAAGGGACTGAATTTTGCTAGAAAACCTAATTAACTTAGATAAGAACCCAGGCTGGTCAGCACCTTGTTTTCAGCCTTGTTAGACTCTAAGGAGAGGAACTGGGTGAACACAACTTACAGGATTGTTTTAAGTCCCTGAAAGTGAAAGTCGCTCAGTCAAGTCTGATTCTTTGCAACCCTATGGACTATACAGTTAACGGAGTTCTCCAGGCCAGATTACTGGAGTTTCTTTCTCCAGAGGATCTCCCCAACCCAGGATTGAACCCAGATCTCCCACATTGCAGGCAGATTCTTTACCAGCTGAACCACCAGGGAAGCCCAATTAAAAGTCAACTGATTGACTAGGTTCTTGTCAGTTATTTCTGTAGCCTTGCAGGCAGCACAGTGCTTGTGCTCAGTCATGTCCAGTTCTTTGAGACCTCATGGACTGTAGCCTGCCAGGCTTCTCTGTCCATAGAATTTTCCAGGCAAGAATACTGGAGTGGGTTGTCATTTCCTCCTCCAGGGGATCTTCCTGACCCAGGGACTGTACCCACATCTCCTGTCCCTTGCATTGCAGGAGGATTCTTTACCCACTGAGCCATGGGGGAAGTCCCTGGTTTTGGGTAATTTGTTCTAGCAGCAATGGATAAACACTACACTAAAACACATTGCACTTCTTAAATCTGTTGTGTGTATCTTTCTTGTTTTGGGACAATTCTCATCCACTATCACATATGTTTCTTCTAACCCATTCTTCCTGTCTCCCTTTTTGTTCTCAAATTATATGTGGGATTTAGAGAGATGGTAATGATAATCCTGTATGTGAAATAGCAAAAGAGACACAGATGTATAGAACAGTCTTTTGCACTCTGTGGGAGAGGACGAGGGTGGGATTATTTGGGAGAATGGCATTGAAAAATGTATAATATCATATGTGAAATGAATCGCCAGTCCAGGTGCAATGCATGATACAGGATGTTCAGGGCTGGTGCACTGGGATGACCCAGAGGGATGGTACGGGGAGGAATGTGGGAGGGGGTTCAGGATGGGGAACATGTGTACACCTGTGGCAGATTCATGTTGATGTATGGCAAAACCAATACAATATTGTAAAATAGTTAGCCTCCAACTAAAATAAATAAATTTATATTAAAAATTCATGCTATATATTTTCACTGTGTTCTTGTGTTGTTGTTTGTTTTAATGCATGTTTATCTATTTTCCCCCTTAATAATATTTAGACAGATAGGTAATGAGAGTTTATTTTACTAGCTTATCTTTCAGTTTAACAATCCTACTTTCAACTTTGTCCAGCCTACTGAGTTCTTAATTGCATTTTTGTATCTCAGTTTTAGAAATTTCATTTGATTCATTTTTGTATGTTCTAGTCCTCTAATGAATTTATCTATCTTGCCATCTATTTTCTTGACCATATTATTATGGTTACAGTTATATCTTGGTATATTTTCCATTGTTATATTCCTATTGTTGGATTTGCAGCTTTTTTTTTTTTTTTTTTCCATCCTTAAGACTCCAAGGGATCTGCTGAGTCACTATTTTCTGCTTGACTTTCTCCTGGGCTGCTCCTCTTTTAACTCACAGCATTTAAACAGCATAAGATGGTGCATTTAAACCTCCATGATGTTGAACTTAGAGACTTTTTAAGGATGTTAGACACTAAAATGCAGGCTCCTTGGAAACCTTTTATTCTGCCTTGCAGAGAAGGAAATAAGAGGCCCTTTAGTCATAGAAGGATTTGATGGGCCAAGCCCAGAAATAAAATGCACCATTTTTGTTCATAATCCATTGGATAAATGTGATCACCTCAATGACAAGGAAGGATGCAAAGTGTGGTCTATACTGGTGCCCAGAAAGAAAGAAGACAGAAAATCTGCATGGTGTCACGGTCTAGACTTAGTTGGTATTTGGTGAGTTTAATAACAATGGAAATGTTGCTAGATAAACCAAATGATGTTTGAATATGACTTCAGGCTCAGTCATCCCTGTTCAATTCCTGAATGTGATTTATTTAAGAATTTCCTACAGCAAAATGATAAACAAAAATATAAAAAGATAAAGACATTCTGCTCACTCTTTTATGAGTTAAATGCTGTATTCATAATAGCAGTGAATTTTCTTGTCTGAGGTGCTAAGATAGTCCTTATGACTTAGAATTTACAATGGACTCTCCTAAAAATATCATTCCTGCACAAATTAATTCAACCATTCCTCATGATATTCAGGTTCAATGAGTTGGAATATATGTTCACTGGGTATTGGATAACTCAAAAGTTTCATCTAACATTAGGCTAAAATGCTTTCATATCCAAGGAGAATATGAACTTGTTTCAAATTTTCATTATTGTTAAATTATGGTTAAAGTATGGTTTAACTAAATGCATTTACCACCTCAGGACTTTTAATAGGCATTTGGGGAATGCAAGAAAAGCAAAATCAAAGTACTTTTTCTTGAAAGTGTTGTACCATGGCTAATGTAACCTAAGTAAAGAAATGATGAGGAAATAGTACAACCAGAAAACATCAACATTTGGATCTGAATACAAAAATCATGCAAAGAGGATTTATTATTTGTGATCAATTTTAGCTTTAGAGAAAAACTGAGCAGAAAAGTTAGATAGCTCTCATAGAGCTCCCTCTTCCTAGTTTCTACTATAATTAATGTTTTGCATTAGTGGGATAAATTTGTTATAACTGATGAATAAATAGTAATATATCATTAATTTGAATCTATAGCTTGCATTAGGGTTCACTCTTCATATTTTAAAGCTAGATTAGCTTTTGAAAATGTGTAATGTCTTGTAGCCAAAATTTATGATATCATAAAGAACTGTTTTCAGTACAGTTCAGTCGCTCAGTCGTGTCCGACTCTTTGCGACCCCATGAATTGCAGCACGCCAGGCCTCCCTGTCCACCACCATCTCTCGGAGTTCACTCAGACTCACATCCATCGAGTCAGTGATGCCATCCAGCCATCTCATCCTCGGTCGTCCCCTTCTCCTCCTGCCCCCAATCCCTTTCAGCATCAGAGTCTTTTCCAATGAGTCAACTCTTCGCATGAGGTGGCCAAAGTACTGGAGTTTCAGCTTTAGCATCATTCCTTTCAAGGAAATCCCAGGACTGATCTCCTTCAGAATGGACTGGTTGGATCTCCTTGCAGTCCAAGGGACTCTCAAGAGTCTTCTCCAACACCACAATTCAAAAGCATCAATTCTTCAGCGCTCAGCCTTCTTCACAGTCCAACTTTCACATCCATACATGACCACAGGAAAAACCATAGCCTTTACTAGACGGACCTTAGTCGGCAGAGTAATGTCTCTGCTTTTGAAAATGCTATCTAGGTTGAACGTAACTTTTCTTCCAAGGAGTAAGCATCTTCTAATTTCATGGCTGCAGTCACCATCAGCAGTGATTTTGGAGCCCCAAAAAATAAAGTCTGACACTGTTTCCACTGTTTCCCCATCTATTTCCCATGAAGTGATGGGACCGGATGCCATGATCTTCTCTTTCTGAATGTTGAGCTTTAAGCCAACTTTTTCACTCTCCTCTTTCACTTTCATCAAGAGGCTTTTTAGTTCCTCTTCACTTTCTGCCATAAAGTGAAAGTGAAAGTGAAGTCTAGTCCAGCGTTTCTCATGCTGCCCTAAAAATCCCCTGTGCTCTTTCTGTTCATTTCTCCATCCTTCCCCCATAAAAGCCCTCTTGAATAATAATTTTTCTTTTTTTTTAATTATCCCTGTAGTTTTGACTTTTCAAGAATGCCATGTAGTTGTTGTTGAGAGGGTAACAGGCAGGAAGGCCAGGGGTCTCCAAACGGAGGAAATAGGCTTCAAGTGTCGGACATTTTTCTCTCTCTCTTAAGCGGCAGGAGGAAAGATATTTTCCCCTTCTCTATACAAATTGAAAAAGAAATTTCTCTTCCAATTCTGCCTTGCCATGATGACACCTGGCTACATCTGAACTTAACTTTTCTCAAACCTTGAGCTAACCAACGCATTTTTCCTGTGGAAATGTTGGTCTTAAGCTATGTTAATGAACTGTGTATTTACCTTAGACTCTGTCCTCAAGTTAGTTTTCACCTAAGACTAAGAACCGACTTGACAATGGATAAGAAAGCTGTGGTAAATATACACAATGGAATATTACTCAGATATTAAAAAGAATGCATTTGAATCAGTTCTAATGATGTGGATGAAACTGGAGCCTATTATACAGAGCAAAGTTAATCAGAAAGAAAAACACCAATACAGCATATTAAGACATATATAAGGAAGTTAGAAGTTAGAAAGATGATAACGATGACACTATATGTGAGACAGTGAAAGAGACACAAATGTAAATAACAGACTTTTGGACTCTTTGGGAGAAGGCGAGGGTGGGATGATTTGAGAGAATAGCATTGAAACATGTTTATTATCATAGGTGAAACAGATCACCACTCCAGGTTTGATGCATGAGACAGGGTGTGCAGAGCCGGTGCACTGGGATGACCCTGAGGAATGGGATGAGGAGGGAGGTGGGAAGAGGGTACAGGATGGGGAACACATGTACACCCATGGCTGATTCATGTCAATGTATGGCAAAAACCACCACAATATTGTAAAGCAATTAGCCTCCAATTAAAATTTTAAAAAAAGAACCAATTTGACAAATCAGTATGTTTTACTCATGAAAATATTCTCTTAAGCTATGTTAATAAGACTTGCATTTGCTTGGAAATCTGCCTTTCTTCAAGATTTATGTCAATTGTTTTATGGCCTGGGATGACTCACCTGGTGCCAATGCTATCTCAAAATTACATGTTGTGGGTGAGGGACCTGGTGCCAGTCTCTGAGTTTTGAGACATTTCCTTTCTCTAATTAGCAGACTTGCAGCCATGAAATTAAAAGACACTTATTCCTTGAAAGAAAAGTTATCACCAACCTAGATAGCATATTGAAAAGCAGAGACATTACTTTGCCAACAAAGGTCCATCTAGTCAAGGCTATGGCTTTTCCAGTGGTCATGTATGGATGTGAGAATTGGACTGTGAAGAAAGCTGAGCCCCAAAGAATTGATGCTCTCTGACTGTGGTGTTGGAGAAGACTCTTGAGAGTCCCTTGGACTGCAAGGAGATCCAACCAGTCCATCTTAAAGGAGATCAGTCCTGGGTGTTCTTTGGAAAGAATGATGTTACAGCTGAAACTCCAGTACTTTGGCCACCTCATGCGAAGAGTTGACTCATTGGAAAAGACTCTGATGCTGGGAGGGATTGGGGGCAGGAGGAGAAGGGGACGACCAAGGATGAGATGGCTGGATGGCATCACTGACTTGATGGACGTGAGTCTGAGTGAACTCCGGGAGTTGGTGATGAACAGGGAGGCCTGGCGTGCTGCGATTCATGGGGTTGCAAAGAGTCAGACCCGACTGAATGACTGAACTGAACTGAATTAGAAGACTGCTAGTAGCTATATAACATCCAGCTAAAGACTAGCAGGGAGGCACTCTTTCTGCCCCCTTCTGATGTTTATGTCAGAAGCTTTTTCCATCTCTTTTATACTTTACCAAAACTATTACACAGAAGATCTGAGTGATCAAGCCTCATCACTGGCCCTGGATTGATTTCTCCTCTGGAGGCCAAGAATCCTGGTGTCTTTCTTTCATGGTTTAGCAACAACCTTTCAGTACTAGAGCATGTAACCTTTTAAGATTAACTTCTTTCACTTACCAATATTATCTAAGGTTCTCCCATGTCTTCTAGTTGCTTGATACCTCATTTCTTAAAGGACAGAAATGGTATGGACCTAACAGAAGCAGAAGATATTAAGAAGAGGTGGCAAGAATACACAGAAGAACTGTACAAAAAAGATCTTCACGACCCAGATAATCATGATGATGTGATCACTAATCTAGAGCCAGACATCTTGGAATGTGAAGTCAAGTGGGCCTTAGAAAGCATCACTACGAACAAAGCTAGTGGAGGTGATGGCATTCCAGTTGAGCTGTTTCAAATCCTGAAAGATGATGCTGTGAAAGTGCTGCACTCAATCTGCCAGCACATTTGGAAAACTCAGCAGTGGCCACAGGACTGGAAAAGGTCAGTTTTCATTCCAATTCCAAAGAAAGGCAATGCAAAAGAATGCTCCAACTACCGTACAATTGCACTCATCTCACATGCTCATAAAGTAATGCTCAAAATCCTCCAAGCCAGGCTTCAGCAATACGTGAACCGTGAACTCCCTGATGTTCAAGCTGGCTTTAGAAAAGGCAGAGGAACCAGAGATCAAATTGCCAACATCCGCTGGATCATGGAAAAAGCAAGAGAGTTCCAGAAAAACATCTACTTCTGCTTTATCGACTATGCCAAAGCCTTTGACTGTGTGGATCACAATAAACTGTGGAAAATTCTGAAAGAGATGGGAATACCAGACCACCTAACCTGCCTCTTGAGAAATCTGTATGCAGGTCAGGAAGCAACAGTTAGGACTGGACATGGAACAACAGACTGGTTCCAAATAGGAAAAGGAGTGCGTCAAGGCTGTATATTGTC
>SJYT01074753.1:3876-88673 GCA_006410635.1 Cephalophus harveyi | reverse complement strand
GAGATGGTGATGAACAGGGAGGCCTGGCGTGCTGCGATTCATGGGGTCGCAAAGAGTCGGACACGACTGAGCGACTGAACTGAACTGAACTGAACATTTCACTGTGTGGATGTACCACAGTTTGTTTATCCATTTACTTATTGGTGGAAATTTTTGTTGCTATCAAGTTTTAGAATTATTATAAAAATTTGTTTGCAAGTTATTTTGTGAATATAGGCTTTCAACTCATTTAGTTATATCAAAGAGTGCAATTACTGGATCATATGGCAAAACTATGTAACTTTTCAACTAACTGGAATGTTGTCTTCTAAAGTGGCTACATCATTATGCATACGTACCAACATCAAATAAGAGTTCTTGTTGCTCACCAGCATTTGATGTTGACTCTGTTTTGAATTTAAGCCATTCCAGTAGATGTATCTCATTATAGTAGTATCTACATTTAATTTGCATTTTTCTGATGCTTTCTTATGTTGATTCCCATCTGTTTATCTTCTTTTATGAGGCATCTGTTAAGGTCTCGGGCCCATTTTTTTAAATGGCTGTCTAATTTCTTGTTGTAGCATTTTAAGTGCTCTTCTTATATTTTGGTTGAGAGTCTTTCCTCAGATATGAGTCTTTCAAACATTTTTTTCCCAGTCTGGTGTTTGTTTTTTCATTCTTTTAACCACGGTTTCACAGATCGTGGAAGTTTTTATTCTTATTGAAGTCCAGTTTATAATTTTTTTTCCTTTCATGGGCTCTACTTTTTATTGTATCTAAAAAATCATCACCAAACCTAAGCTCACTTAGATTCCCTCCTATATAATCTTCTAGGAATTTTATAGTTCCATTTACATTTAGGTCTGTGATCCATCTTGAGTAAATTTTTGTGAAAGGTGAAAAGTAAAACTCTTTTAATTTTTTTTTTTTTGCACTTGAATATCCAGTTTCTACAGCACCATTTGTTTAAAGAATTTTATTTTCTCCATTGTATTGTCTTTGGTTCTTTCTCAAAGGTCAGTTGACTATATTTATGTGGCTCTATTTCTGTCTCTATTCTCTGTCCCACTGTCCTATTGATCTATCCTTTCACTAAGTGTTGCAGTGAGTCACCCTGTCTTAGTGACTGTTGTTTTACAGTAAGTTTTGAAGTCAGGTAGTGTCTACCACCCCCCCAACTTTGTTCTTTGATTAGTGATTTTCTTTTTCTTTCTTTTATTCCTTTCTTTCTATGGGAGGGGATTAGAGTTTAATTTTGAATTTTATTTCCAGGCACATTAAATATTACTTAGAGATATTCCTTATTTATAGGATGAAGTCCAGATGCTTGAGTATTTAAAGACCTTATAGTCTAGATTTTTTTTTTAACATCATCTATTACTACAGCCATACCATCCACTCCCTGTTCCTCAAATTCCCCTCAAGCTCTGAGCACATTGTTCTGTCTGATTGGAATGCCCTTCTGTTTGTATCCACCTGGATAAATATCTGATCCTACTGAGTATGTCTCTGAGACATTCCTATAAATGTGGTTTTTTTGAAAATATTTAATTATTTATTTAGCTGTGTGAGGTCTTAGTTGTGGCATGTGAACTCTTAGTCACAACATATGGGATATAGTTTCCTGACCAAAGATTGAATCTGGGTCCCCTGCATTGGGAGATTGGAGTCTTACCCACTGGACCACCAAGGAAGTCCCTGTAAGTGTGTTTTCTGATCTTTCCTAGTCTGATGTGGTACTGCTCTCTATTTATTCTTCCATCACAGACACTGTATTCTAGAGTTACTTTTGGGATACAATAATCTATCCTAAGATAGACCTTTTATCTTGATAAAAGACCAACTAGAAATGTTTAAGTAACACAAACCCAGGTCATGTTATGATAATCACTATAAAGAAAAAAAAGGAGGATTCTAGTTCAGGATGGCAGAGTAGAAGGATGTGTGGTCATTTCCTCCTGCAAGAGCACCAAAATCACAACTAGAAGTGGAACAGCCATCAGCAGGAGGATGTTAGAACCCACCAGAAAAAATACCTCATGTACAAAGAGAAAGAAGAAGCTGCAATGAGATGATAGGAGGGGCGCACTCACAATAAAATCAAATCCCATGCCTGCCAAGTGGGCGACCTACAAATTGGAGAACAATAATTCCAAAGAAGTTCTCTGACTGTTGTGAAGGTTCTGAACCCCATGTCAGGCTTCCTAGCCTGGGGATTTGACAAAGGGACTGGGAATCTGACCTTAAACACTAGTGGGATTTAATTATGGGAATTCCACAGGACTGAGAGAAACAGAGACTCCACTCTTAGAGGGCATAAACAAAGTCTTTCATGCACCAAGATCCAGGGGAAAGGAGCAGTGACCCCACAGGGGCCTGAACCACACCTATTTGCTAGTGTTAGAGGGTCTCCTGTGGAGGCATGGGTCAGAAGGGGCTCACCACAGGGACTGGGGCACTGGCAGCAGCAGTCATGGAAGTTCTCCTTGGCATAAGTCCTGTTGGGGGTCACCCTACTATGGAGCCCATAGAATCCAGGGCTGGGTTGCAACAAGCCAAACAACTAACTGGGAAGGAGTACAACCCCACCAATCAGCAGAAAATTAAAGTTTTGTTGAGCAAGGTCCTGCCCACCAGAACAAGATCCAGTTTTTCCCACCCAGTCCCTCCCATCCGAAAGTTTACACAAGCCTTTAAGCCTCATCCACCAGAGGGCAGACAGAAGAAGCAAGAAGAAACACAATTCCACAGTGGCTAGAGCAAAAACCACACTGCAGAAAGATTAGGATAAAAAATCAGGCAGTCATGTCCCAGATGAAGGGAAAGATAAAACCCAGAAAAACTAAATGAAGTGAGATATGCAACTTTACAGAAAAAGAATTCAAAATAATGATAGTGAGGATGATCCAGGATCTCAGAGGCAGAATGGAAAAGATTCAAGAAATGTTTTCCAAAGACATAGATGAACTAAAGAAAAAACAAATTGACATGAACAATATACTAGAAGAAATCAATAGCAGAATAACAGGGAGAATGAATAAGTGACCTGAAATATAGAATGGTGGAAATCATTGTCACAGAACAGAATATAGAAAAAATTTGAAAACAGTCTAAAAGACCTCTGGAACAGCATTAAACACACATTTTAGGGGTACCAGAAGGAAAAGGGGCTTCTCTGGTGGCTCAGAGATAAAGAATCTGACTGCAATTCAGGAGACCTGAATTTGATCCTCAGGTCAGGAAGAAACTCTGGAGAGGGGAATGGCTACCTATTCCACTATTCTTGCCTAGAGAATTCCATGGACTGTGGACCATGGGATCAGAAAGAGTCAAACATGACTGAGTGACAAATACAGATAAGGAGAAGAGAGAGAGAGAAAGCCCTAAATAAAATAATTGAAGAGATAATAGCAAAAGCTTTCCTAACATGGGAAAGGAAATAGTCAACCAAGTCTAATAACAAAGAAGCTGAAGCAGAATTGTTCTATGAGGACCTACAAGAACATCTAGAACCAACATCAAAAAAGTTCTCTTTTTCATCATAGGGGACTGAAATACAAAAAAAAAAAAAAAAAAGAAGTCAAGAGACACCTACAGTAACAGGGAAGTATGGCCTTGGAGTACAAAATGCAGGGCAAAGGCAAACAGAATTTTGCCAAGAGAATGCAATGGTCATAACCATTACCCTCTTCAAACAATACAAGAGGCGACCCTACACATGGACATCACCAGATGGTCAATACCAAAATTAGATGGATTATATTCTTTGTAGTTTAAGATGGAGAAGCTCTATAAAGTCAGCAAAAACAAGACCAGAAACTGACTGTGGCTCAGATCATGAACTCCTTATTGCCAAATTCAGACTTAAATAGAAGAAAATCACTAGACCTTTCAGGTATGACCAAAATCAAATACCTTATGAGTGTACACTGGAAGTGAAAAATAGTCTCCAGGGATTAGATTTGATAGACAGAGTGCCTGAAAAACTATGGACAGAGGTTCATGACATTGTACAGGAGACAGTGATCAAGACCATTCTCAAGAAAAAGAAATGCAAAAATGCAAAATGATTGTCTGAGGAGGCCTTACATATAGCTTAGAAAAGAAGAGAAGTGAAAGGCAAAGGAGAAAAGGAAAGATATACTCATTTGAATGCAGAGTTCCAAAAAATGGCAAAGAGAAATAAGAAGTCTTCCTCAGTGATTAATGCAAAGAAATAGAGGAAAATAATAGAATGGGAAAAACTAGAGATCTATTCAAAAAAATCAGAGATACCAAGAGAATATTTCATGCAAAGATGGACACAAAAAAGAACAGAAAATGTATGGACATAACAGAAACAGAAGATATTAAGAGAGGTGGAAAAAATAAACAGAAAAACTATACAAAAATATGTTAATGACCAAGGTATCAGGATTGTATGATCACCTACTTAAAGCCAAACATGCTGGAGTGCAAAGTCAAGTAAGCCTTAGGAAACATCACTACAAACAAAGCTAGTGAAGGTAATGGAATTTCAGATGAGATATTTAAAATCCTAAAAGATGATGCTGCTAAAAAGTTGCACTCAGTTTGCCAGCAAATTTGGATAACTCAGCATGGTCACAGGACTGGAAAAGGTCAGTTTTCATTTCAACCCCAAAGAGAGGCAATGCCAAAGAATGTTCAAATTACTGCACAATTGCATTAGAAGACGCTTACTCCTTGGAAGAAAAGTTATGTAAACTGTGGAAAATTCTTCAAGAGATGGGAATACCAGACCACCTGACCTGCCTCTTGAGAAACCTATATGCAGGTCAGGAAGCAACAGTTAGAACTGGACATGGATCAACAGACTGGTTCCAAATAGGAAAAGGAGTACATCAAGGCTGTATACTGTCACCCTGCTTATTTAACTTCTGTGTAGAGAACATCATTAGAAATGCTGGGCTGGATGAAGCACAAGCTGGAATCAAGACTACCGGGAGAAATATCAACAACCTCAGATATGCAGATGACACCACCCTTATGGCAGAAAGTGAAGAGGAGCTAAAAAGCCTCTTGATGAAAGTGAAAGAGGAGAGTGAAAAAGTTGGCTTAAAGCTCAACATTAAGAAAACGAAGATCATGGCATCTGGTCCTATCACCTCATGGGAAATAGATGGGGAAACAGTGGAAACAGTGGCAGACTTTATTTTTTTGGGCTCCAAAATCACTGCAGATGGTGACTGCAGCCATGAAATTAAAAGACCCTTCCTCCTTGGAAGAAAAGCTATGACCAACCTAGATAGCATATTCAAAAGCAGAGACATTACTATGCCGACTAAGGTCCGTCTAGTCAAGGCTATGGTTTTTCCAGTGGTCATGCATGGATGTGAGAGTTGGACTGTGAAGAAGGCTGAGCGCTGAAGAATTGATGCTTTTGAATTGTGGTGTTGGAGAAGACTCTTGAGAGTCCCTTGGACTGCAAGGAGATCCAACCAGTCCATTCTGAAGGAGATCAGCCCTGGGATTTCTTTGGAAGGAATGATGCTAAAGCTGAAACTCTAGTACTTTGGCCACCTCATGCGAAGAGTTGACTCATTGGAGAAGACTCTGATGCTGGGAAGGATTGGGGGCAGGAGGAGAAGGGGACGACAGAGGATGCGATGGCTGGATGGCATCACGGACTCAATGAATGTGAGTCTGATTGAATTCCGGGAGATATTGATGGACAGGGAGGCCTTGCATGCTGCAATTCATGTGGTCACAAAGAGTCGGACACGACTGAGCGACTGAACTGAACTGAACTGACTTTGATTAAAATAAAATACCATAGAGCATCTAGTACTTAGTTGCTCAGTCATGTCAAACTTTGCGAACCTATGGACTGTAGCCCACCAGGCTCTTCTGTTCATGGAATTCTCCAGGTAAGAATACTGGAGTGTGTAGCCATTCCTTTCTCCAGGGTATCTTCCTGACCAAGGGATCAAACCCACGTCTCCTACATTGCAGGCAGATTCTTTACCTTCTGAGCTACCAGGGAAGTTCTAAGATATAATGGATAAAATTATTAGGAAGAAAGTTAGTAGCTTCTTATTGTGCACAGAGTTTTATGTCCTAGGTGCTGATTTCTGCTTATTTTTCAATATGTATTTAAGACCTAGTGATATTTTTTAAGCCTGTATTTGAGTAATAAATAATTGATTATCCCTAGAAAACCTGGCATCTATCTCAGAACTACATGTTACAAAATATTTATAAAATAATCAATATGTTAATTTATATATGTTATATTTATTGATCTCAAGATAGCCTTCTAAACTTATTTGGAGTATTCGTCTTGTGAATTTTTATACATCAATATTTTTCAACTCAAATATTGTATGCAAGCAAACTTTGGAATCTCACATCATTAAGGAAAACAGAAAAATTCCCAGCAGCTACAGATCTCCATTGCTTAACACTTCTTCCTGAAGCCCACAACTCCTCATATGCTGGCTTTCCGGAAAGAGCTCCAAAAAGCATGACTCTCAAACAAAATGAATAGATGAGCCACTCACTGCTCTAAGGGACCTTCATCTATAACAGATGCTCAGCGATTTCAGGAGCAAGAAATTGCAGTGAGAGGGATAGGCAATTTTAGTCTATAAACTTATCTGGTCATGAGTTAAGTGTGTATCCTTATTATTTTTTATACAAAGTCTTTCTCTGTGCTTTAACTTCTATTTCCTCTTGTACCAAGTGGCAGGCCAAAGCCTTCAATTGAATCTATACTAATCTAGTTTGTTTATGAGAAGATAAGTGGCCTGCAGACATCCATAAATGCATTCAAACATGTCCTGGATAATTTTATTTTCATTATTTCAAAAATATTGACACTTGGTTTTTATTTATGACCTTGATTTTGTCTCAAATATGGATGAATTTTATGAGAACATGACAAACAGGTAGGATAACTTGTGCATTATCAAGTAGGACATAGAAACATTGAAAACATTCGGGGGGGGGGGAAAGTAATCTATTACAAATTACTTACAGCTCTGGGAAAGACAGAACATTAAAAACATTCTTTTATGATATGAATTTTTATTTTATTGGTTAATCCTTTATAATAATTTTGCTTTCTCTTTGTATAAATTTCAGAATTCTGTGTATTCATTTTAATAAACAGTGTTTATGAAATGGCATTTACTATGATCTAGATTTGATTCCTTAGGGATACAAACCAAAAATCTCCAGTTGCAAAGAGCTTGTATAATATTTAGTGTTGATAACAGACAATAAGATAAATAAAGTAAACTAGAGAGGATTTTTGCTAGCAATAAATGCTACCTACAAATTAATGTCAGTGTAGTCATATAAAATTTCCCTATATTTTCCAATTCTAACATGAAACTTTTAATATGCTTTCACTGAATTTTTCCTAATTTTTCCAAACACTGTGAGCTTTACTCTGTGTTCCTTACTTCTCTCTGTGATTCTTCAGCCACTACAGCCTATCTTTCTCTAACAGTTTCTCTATCTAAATGATTTGTGTTCCACTGGCAGTTCTGTACTAAAGAAAGTGATATATCCTGATGAAGCCATTAAGCACGGTACTACAGACATTAAGGGGATGATATAGGCATGATTTCAATCATGCAAAAGGGAACTACCCTAGTTCTGTGAAGGAAAGCACCAGACAGCTTAACCCACTCTCGTCTACATTTTCATTTCATTAGATTCAGATCTGGAGATGTCAGAACAAATCAACAGTTATTCCCCCCACAAGGCAATCACTGTAAGCGTCATCATTAGATGCAGGTTGAGCACCCACAGGGAGAAGGGTCAGGACTCGGAATATACAGCACACTGGAGAGGCCCAAAGGACAAATTGAGGATGAATGGGTTGATAGTACAGAAAATATGTTTTTTTAAAAAATGTTGATCTTTTCACTCTGTGCTGTCATGAAGACTTCCTTTAAAAATCGCTGTTACATTTAAGTCAAAATATTGTTCCAAAACTCTCTTCCCTGAATCATATTTAAGAATCTGTTTAATTATCCACATACTTAAAATACCTTAATATTCAATTTTCTTGGGAATATCACTGTCAGTTGCTTTGTGCAATAGATTCTTAAAAGGAATATGCATTTTGATAAATCAAGTTTTCAGTGAAAGACAAAGGTCTATGAGGAAATGTGCTTCCCAAATGCAAAATTAGAATAATTATATTTTGAGTGAAGTGAGTGAAAGTCAATCATGTCCAATTTTTTGTGACCCCATGGACTGTAATCTACGAGGCTTCTCTGCCCATGAAATTCTTCAGGCAAGAATATTGGAGTGGGTTGCCATTTCCTTCTCTAGGGATTCTTCCCAATCCAGGGATTGAACCTAGGTCTTCTGCATTGTAAGCGTATTCTTTACTATCTGAGCCACCAGGGACGAACCAATATGAAATAATACTGTAAAAAACACTTCATTTGTATTATCTCTTTTGCTAAATTTTTGTTTTTCTCACTGACATACTCCTAGATTACACAGTAGATGGTATATGTACCATTTAACATAAATGATATCAAATTAAGTTCTATAAACCATATAATACTTTGATAAATGATTAATAAACCCTGTCTAACAAATCAGAGATGTCTTTAAAGTTGGTTAGTCCAAAATGAAAAAAATAATTGTTTTAATGTCTTTAGCAAATACTTACTAGTATTGTACTAATCTCTGTTTTTCATAATGACAAATCCTAGATAATGTGTATCTTTTAAGCATTAAACAGTTATAAGTATTTGAAATTAAAATCATGCCAAAATATAAAACTCATTTATCTTCTCAACGGTAATTTAAACTAGGTGAACACTGAGCCACAGACCTCCATAACAAATCTCCTATTTTTTCTTTGAAAAAATATTGAAATACATTTTAGTCTTTTATCGGTGCCCTAGGTTCATATTAACAATGCCAATTATTTAACTGAGCTACATTAGCATGAAGACCCCAGGGTCTGTGCGCTATGAAGGTCCATGTCCGTCTACCTAAAATCACACTGAACTGCTCAGCTTTCAAGATCTGAGGGCCTGCTTTTCTTAGTTTATTTTCCCATCTCTTCCTTCTCATCATATAGAAAACTTTTAGTTTTTATTGCCATTTCTGATCCAGATAACAGTATGTCCGCTCTGTGTAGTTATTAATCTAAATTAATGAGATCTTGAGAAGCAAAACCAATCTCTTTAGAATTATGTGTAAACTAAGCACATATAGACCTTTGAGTGAGGTTCTTTAGGTCTTCTATTTAAAATATATAGATATGGTGAAATTGCTTTGAACAAATCATTTTGTGCTTGTGTACATGTGTGTGATACGTTACTAATTTAACTTAACAAAAAAAGAGAGGTCATTATTTAGAAACACAGGAATCAGAAATATGAATAACAATTAAAAATCTATCCAAATTTAAAGCAGCACTAAATTCGGACAATTGGTTGATAGGTCTGACTTGTTTTCATATTTACTCTTTTGAAATTATTAGCTGTTTTTTTTGATAGGTGATATTCCTTCTATAAGGCAATGCCAAAGAATGCTCAAACTACCACACAATTGCACTCATCTCACATGCTAGTAAACTAATGCTCAAAATTCTCCAAGCCAGGCTTCAGCAATATGTGAACCGTAAACTTCCTGATGTTCAAGCTGGTTTAAGAAAAGGCAGAGGAACCAGAGATCAAATTGCCAACATCCGCTGGATCATCGAAAAAGCAAGGGAGTTACAGAAAAACATGTATTTCTCCTTTATTGACTATGCCAAAACCTTTGACTGTGTGGATCACAATAAACTGTGGAAAATTCTGAGAGAGATGGGAATACCAGACCACCTGACCTGCCTCTTGAGAAATCTGTATGCAGGTCAGGAAGCAGAAGTTAGAACTGGACATGGAACAACAGACTGGTTCCAAATAGGAAAAGGAGTACGCCAAAGCTGTATATTGTCACCCTGCTTATTTAACTTCTATGCAGAGTACATCATGAGAAACGCTGGACTGGAAGAAACACAAGCTGGAATCAAGATTGCCAGCAGAAATATCAATAACCTCAGATTTGCATATGACACCACTCTTATGGCAGAAAGTGAAGAGGAGCTAAAAAGCCTCTTGATGAAAGTGAAAGAGGAAAGTGAAAAAGTTGGCTTAAAGTTCAACATTCATACGGACGTGAGTCTGAGTGAACTCCGGGAGTTGGTGATGGACAGGGAGGCCTGGCGTGCTGAGATTCATGGGGTCATAAAGAGTCGGACACGACTGAGAGATTGAACTGAACTGAATTGATTCCTTCTATAGGTGAGATAAATTTACTTGTGCTTGTTGCCAAATTAAATAATTATTTTTTGAGAGAAGAGGACAACATAAGAAATAGGCTCCTTCGTAATGAATTTAAACCCTAATTCTAGAATGGGGAACTACATAAGTGAAAAGTGGAATAATGACAGAATGACACCATGATGAATCATTGTTTTGGATTACATGTGTGGGGATTTCCTATTAAAAGTGTGATCTGTGGCCTAGCAGTGTCTGGTTTACTTCGCAACTTGTCAGAAATGCAGACTGGTAGGCCCACCCTACACCTGTCAGAATTTGCACTTTTATAAGATTCCCAGGTTGTTCAGATGTACATTAATATTTGGGAGATATTTTCATAGTAGATCATTTATATCTATTCTGATTATGAATACTTCCCCACTACATGGAAGACGCCATGCTAACTGTAGTAGAAACACACAAAGGAGTACACACCATAAGAGGCTCGGATCTGATTCATGTCAATGTATGGCAAAACGAATACAGTATTGTAAACTAAAATAAAGTAAAAATTAAGAAAAAAAAAAAAAACTCATATAAGGGTGATGATATCTAAGCATAGGAAGTACACACCTAGGGAGATTATTTGGTAGATAGGAAAGGAAAGATTTAGATACATGATCTAAATATCCCAGGGGTAAATTCTTTTTTTGGGGTGGGGAGGGAGGGTAAATTCTTAATAGTCTACTAGGTTTAAACTCTTCTCTGAGGATAGAGCTCTTATCATAGTTAATATATATCCTATTGAAGTTCCAGTCCATCTTTCTAAATTCTACCAGCTTTTCAAGGCTTTTTATGGTCCTTCTTCTCTTCGAGATCTTCCTTAGGTATGTTGGAAGGGATTCTCACTACTTAGAAGCCCCAAAGCAAAATTCTATCTGGTCTGGACCACATTTTTGATATTGACTTTCTTTATCACAGTGCTAGGTAGGGTTAATTGCTTATATAGGATTGATTAAATATGCTTATGTGTATTTAATCCTACAGCATAAACCAGATAGCAAGATTTTTCCTGGAAGTAGCCACAGTATATGATTCTTTGCATCACTCTCAGTTTTTAACAGTGTCTATCTAATAAAGGCTTGAATAAAAGAGTTGAGAAGAACATGTAATAAAGGACAGTATGAGAAAACAGACATCTGGAACTGGAGGCTACAATGACCGAGATGGGTTTCAATAATTCTTTGTTTTGTGCAGCTGTGCTTAGGGTATTAATAATCCCAATATTCATAGAGTGCTTTGGAGAAGAAGGCTGTGGAGGGAGAACATAGCTATTGAAAGCAACTGTGGAGGCATTCAGTGCTAAATGTAATTTTTGTACCTCTGTTATTGACCTGCTTTTCTTCTCATCCATCCCGAAGTGAACACTTACTTGCTACACTGGACATTTCCTGTATGCTTTGGCATCAATCTTTGGCATTCACTGTTATTTCAGAAAGGGAATCCTTCTCAAAATCAATTTGAGAATAATTAAGAAGAATCCTGGACAGTTTTGCTTGAATTTGAGTGATGGCTGTGATTTTCTAAAGGGAGAGTGGTCCGGCTCTTAGCTAGCCTGGCTTGCGATGAGGTGGAGAGAGACCAAGACTAAGTAGGATGAAGGGTATATTTCTTGACAGCAAGATCTCATTCAGCACACCCCTTCCCTGCAGTGGGAACAGGAAAGCATGCAAGCTTAATAACTTCATCATCCAGAAACAAAAATGAAAATTTTTTGTTAAATTTCCTGAAAATTTTTCCTGAAAATTTTTTGTTAAATTTCCTGTTAAATTTTCTGAAAATTTCCTGTTAAATCTAGTTGAATTTTCATTGTTCACATCTTTGTGGACTGTAGTAAAGGCAGTATGATTTTTACCTCATTTGACTTTGTGGTGTAAGGAGTCAGAGTCTGATTCAGACACATTCAAGGTTGGACAAATCCCTGTCTTCTACTCTAGCCAGCACTTAAGTGTGCATGGCTAGGACCTGGGGAGTGTATAAAAAAGGCAACACTTTGGTCCCAAGTCTCAGTCATCAAAATTTCCTAGGTGTAAAACAAAATGTAGACATGAACTTTAAATGGGAACTGCTTGTCACCCTAAAGTGGAGAAAAGCTAACTTATCTGTATTACAAATTAACGAAGTCAAAAAACATGATTTTAGCTGCTAGCCAGCTCTTTAGAAATCAGGTTAGTTTCTCTCTAAATGCTTGTTTTTCCTTTCACAACTTTCTCCCTTTTCCCATTACTCCTGAATTGAGCAGCAAAGAAGGTAAAATACAAAAATATTCAATCTGTTGATGTGAATTCAAAAACAGTTTACTACAAAGGCTACCCATATGGTCCAGTTGCCACAGCAGTCCCCATTTATGCTATCTGTCCCAGCAATGCATTTTCTATCATCCTCAAAGGATCCAAGTTTGAAGAATAAGTCACATGGCTATTCTAATCCTATATTAACAACAAGTGAGGGGCACGGAAAGTGTGTTAGTAGCTATATAATTCTAATTTTCCCTTTTCAAAGTGTTTCTTAGGAAAAGATCATAAATGTCATTCAAAAAGTGTCTTTTTTTTTTAAATGAGGGATTATATAACCTATAAAAGGGTTATGGTCTCCAAAATGTATTCTTAATAATAAATTCTCCACTATGATCCTTTTGGGGGGGCTTTAGGAAAACTATCTAATGTCGACAACTAGGATAAAAAAATCTAATGTCAATAAAATGTCAAAACATAAATCTAAAAATAATTTAATTTAAAACAAATGAAACCATCATTTATATAATTCCATTAGGTTTTTCTGCCAGACCCTAATTCAAAAAGTATAAATTATTAACCACATTACATTGTATTCAGTTCTTCATTTTTCACTAATAGGTGGCTGCCTAAATTTCTACAGTTGTTATAATTTTTCTTGAGAATTTATAGAATTTTAATATTTGATTACATGAAAAAATACTCACTAGGGTTTTTTTTTTTTTTAATCTTACGTTTTTACTCACCCTATTCAACTACTAAAAGTCAATTTGTTAGGAGCGTACAAGCAGTCAGAGAAAGCAAGCAACTCTGCTGGAGCTGCTACAAACCCAACAGGGAAAACTAGAAATCTCTTGCAGGATCTTCATCTTCCACACCTCAAAATGAACAGGGAAACAGACTAGCACTATGAATGTGTACTTTTTCCTCCTAGAAATTCAGGGAACTGCCACGCAAGACTGTCGTGATTCTAATTTTACTTAAGAACTTCTAACAATCCCTGTGCTAGCCTTTCTACCTGCCAGCATACCTATTTATTTTGCAATCCATCACTCCAAATTCACTTACCAAGGATCCTGAATATGTCTATCCATTGTCAGGCAAGCCCTTAGGCCTTGGTTCCCCATTTAAGCTGACTTCATTCCTCTACCCCTTAGCATGAAACCTCATCTTAATCAAATGCCTGAATCTGGCCATCACTCTTCTACTCTGAAATGGAGATTTAAACAAGGTGATACCTGCTAAGAAAATTCTTTTTCTAGAAAATAAAATGTGTTCTTAGGATAGAAGAAGAGGCTAGTTCACTCTGTCTCTAGCACCTCAGTCTCATTGATTTCCAACATCAAAGAATCAGAGTTCATCTGAAGAACAGCCGTCCTCATCCTGCTTTCAGATTCCTCATCTACCTCTTCATCCTGAACACAGAGATGCTACCCTGTGGCCTATATTTGGTTTCAGATTACACTCAAGGATCTCTGGGCTCAAACTTCTACTTGCAGGATGTTGAATCTTAATTTGACTTCCATGCATCACCAGATTCTTGGACCAAGGACCACACTTAGTTCCATGGGGAACAATGCTGTCATTGCTTCAGGCTTGGGTTTTAACTCAATCCACTGATAGTTTTGATTAAAATGCTCAAACCACCTTCTGGAATCTAAACTTCACTGCTGTTTGGTTTAAAGATAATACATACTTGTGGAAATTCCAGATTCTATAAAAACCTATACCAATTTCTCTCCATAATATTTAAATGTATTGAGTTGAATGTTCCAAGCTTCACCCATATTGGTTAAAATAATAAGATAGAATTCTGTTCAGCCTCATCTTCTGATCAAAGCTTGAGGCAAGTGTAAAAAAGGAAAATTAAAAGCTATAAAAGGGCTTCTTGAGCAGCCTTGATAAATAGACAAATTAATCTATTTAAAATCCCTGTCATATTTTTAGATCATTAGTTTCCTTGACATGTTAAGTGCTCAATGTAAAGATCCAATGTTAATCTGAATACCACAAAACAAATCAAATGAAAAATCAAAACTGGGAGGGAAGGAAGAAAGGTCATAACATTCTTAAGCAGAAGTTTCTAAAAATATTTTAACAAAAACCTGTTTGAATCTTAAGAATGAATAATATTTCAAGCTCATTCATGTTTCACGAAAAACTTTCAGTTGGCCCTGAAAATAACTTTTAGAAAAGTATGAATTGTCAACTGATCATTCTATATGGACTATGAAATTCTGATAATAATATTCATAAGAATCTGTTTAAAAGAAGTGTCAAGAATACACAGAAGAGCTATACAAAAAAGATCTTAATGACTCAGATAACCACAATGGTATGATCCCTCACCTAGAGCCAGACATCCTGGAGTCTGAAGTCAGGAGGATTATATGAAGCATCACTACGAACAAGGCCAGTGGAGGTGATGGAATTCCAGCTGAGCTAATTCAAGTCCTAAAAGATGATGTTGTTAAGTGCTGCACTCAATACGCCAGCAAATTTGGAAAATTCAGCAGTGGCCACAGTACTGGAAAAGGTCAGTTTTCTTTCCAATCCCAAAGAAAGGATGCAACAAAGAATGCTCAAACTATTGCACAATCACACTCATCTCACACGCTAGCAAAGTAGTGCTGAAAATTCTCCAAACCAGGCTTCAACAGTACATGAACCAAAAACTTCCAGATGTTCAAGCTGGATTTAGAAAAGACAGAGGAAACTAGAGATCAAATTGCCAACATCCGTTGGATCATAGAAAAAGTAAGAGAATTTCATAAAAATATCTACTTCTGCTTTATGGACTACAACAAAGCCTTTGACTGTGTGGATCACAACAAACTGTTGAAAATTCTTAAAGGATAGGAATACCAGACCACCTTATCTGCCTCCTGAGAACTCTTCATGCAGGTCAAGAAGCAGTTAGAACTGGACATGGAAAAACGGATTGGTTCCAAGTTGGGAAAGGAGGACATCAAGGCTGTATATTGTCACCCTGCTTATTTAACTTATATGCAGAGTACATCATGCAAAATACTTGGCTGGATGAGGCACAGGCTGGAATCAAGATTGCTGGGAGAAATATCAGTAATCTTAGATATGCAGATGACACCACTCTTATGGCAGAAACTGAAGAGGAACTGAAGAGTCTCTTGATGAAAGTGAAAGAGATGAGAGAAAAAGCTGGATTAAAACTCAACATTCAAAAAATGAAGATCATGGCATCCAGTCCCATCATTTCATGCCAAATAGATGGGGAAACAATGGAAACAGTGAGAGACTTTATTATCTTGGGCTCCAAAATCACTGCAGATGGTGGCTGCAGCCATGAAATTAAAAGACGCTTGCTCCTTGGAAGGAAAGTTATGACCAACCTAGACAGCATATTAAAAAGCAGAGACGTTACTTTGCCAACAAAGGTCCATCTAGTCAAGGCTATGGTTTTTCCAGTGGTCATGTATGGATGTGAGAGATGGACTATAAAGAAAGCTGAGCAATGAAGAATTGATGCTTTTGAACTGTGGTGTTGGAGAAGACTCTTGAGTGTCCCTTGGACTATACGGAGATCCAACCAGTCAATCCTAAAGGAAATCAGTCCTGAATATTCACTGGAAGGACTGATGCTGAAGCTGAAGCTCCAATACTTTGGCCACCTGATGCAAAGAGCTGACTCATTTGAAAAGACCCTTATGGTGGGAAAGATTGAAGGTGGGAGGAGAAGGGGACGACAGAGGATGAGATGGTTGGATGGCATCATCAACTCAATGAACATGAGTTTGAGCAAGCTCTGTGAGTCAGTGATGGACAGGGAAGCCTCCGTGCTGCAGTCCATGGGGTCACAAAGAGTCAGAAATGACTGAGCAACTGACTGTACTGAATTGAGTGTGATTATACAAATGGTTGTTGGAAGAGTGTGTTTACTATGACCAGTGCATTTTCTTGGCAAAACTCTCTTAGTCTTTGCCCTGCTTCATTCCATATTCCAAGGCCAAATTTGCCTGTTACTCAAGGTGTTTCTTGACTTCCTACTCTTGCATTCCAGTCCCCTATAATGAAAAGGACATCTTTTTTGGGTGTTAGTTCTAAAAGGTCTTGTAGGTCTTCATAGAACCATTCAACTTCAGCTTCTTTAGCATTACTGGTTGGGGCACAGACTTGGATTACCGTGATACTGAATGGTTTTCTTTGGAAACAAACAGAGGTCATTCTGTCGTTTTTGAGACTGCATCCAACTACTGCATTTTGGACTCTTGTTGACCATGATAGCTACTCCATTTCATCTGAGGGATTCCTGCCCACAGTAGTATATATAATGGTCATCTAACTTAAATTCACCCATTCCAGTCCATTTAAGTTCACTGATTCCTAGAATGTCAACATTCACTCTTGCCATCTCTTGTTTGACCACTTGCAATTTGCCTTGATTCATGGACCTGACATTCCAGGTTCCTACGCAATATTACTCTTTACAGCATTGGACCTTGGTTCTATCACCAGTCACATCCACAGCTGGGTATTGTTTTTGCTTTGGCTCCATCCCTTCATTCTTTCTAGAGTTATTTCTCCACTGATCTCCAGTAGCATGTTGGGCACCTACTGACCTGGGGAGTTTCTCTTTCAGCATCCTAACATTTTGCTTTTTCATACTGTTCATGGGATACGGAATGAAGCAGGGCAAAGACTAATAGAGTTTTGCCAAGAAAATGCACTGGTCATAGCAAACACCCTCTTCCAACAACACAAGAGAAGACTCTATACATGGATATCACCAGATGGTCAACACTGAAATCAGATTGATTATATTCTTTGCAGCCAAAGATGGAGAAGCTCTATACAGTCAACAAAAACAAGACCAGGAGCTGACTGTGGCTCAGATCATGAAGTCCTTATTGCCAAATTCAGACTTGAAGAAAGTAGGGAAAACCACTAGACCATTCAGGTATGACCTAAATCAAATCTCTTATGGTTATACACTGGAAGTGAGAAATAGATTTACGGGCCTAGGTCTGATAGAGTGCCTGATGAACTATGGAATGAGGTTCATGACATTGTACAGGAGACAGGGATCAAGACCATCCCCGTGGAAAAGAAATGCAAAAAAGCAAATTGGCTGTCTGGAGAGGCCTTACAAATAGCTGTGAAAAGAAGAGAGGCGAAAAGCAAAGGAGAAAAGGAAAGATATAAGCACCTGAATGCAGAGTTCCAAAGAATAGCAAGAAGAGATAAGAAAGCCTTGTTCAGCAATCAATGCAAAGAAATAGGGGAAAAGAACAGAATGGGAAAGACTAGAGACCTTTTCAAGACAATTATAGATACCATGGGAACATTTCATGCAAAGATGGGCTCGATAAAGGACAGAAATGGTCTGGACCTAACAGAAACAGAAGATATTAAGAAGAGGTGGCAAGAATACACAGAAGAACTGTACAAAAAAGATCTTCATGACCCAGATAATCACGATGGTGTGATCACTCATCTAGAGCCAGATATCCTGCAATGTGAAGTCAAGTGGGCCTTCAAAGGCATCACTACGAACAAAGCTAGTGGAGCTGATGGAATTCCAGTTGAGCTGTTTCAAATCCTGAAAGATGATACTGTGAAAGTGCTGCACTCAATCTGCCAGCAAATTTGGAAAACTCAGCAGTGGCCACAGGACTGGAAAAGGTCAGTTTTCATTCCAATTCCAAAGAAAGGCAATGCCAAAGAATGCACAAATTATTGCACAGCTGCACTCATCTCATGTGCCAGTAAAGTAATGCTCAAAATTCTCTAAGCCAGGCTTCAGCAATACATGAACCGTGAACTTCTGATGTTCAAGCTGGTTTCAGAAAAGGCAGAGGAACCAGAGATCAAATTGCCAACATCCGCTGGATCATGGAAAAATCAAGAGAGTTCCAGAAAAACATCTATTTCTGCTTTATTGACTATGCCAAAGCCTTTGAATATGTAGATCACAATAAACTGTGGAAAATTCTCAAAGAGAAGGGAATATCAGACCACCTAACCTGCCTCTTGAGAAATCTGTATGCAGGGCAGGAAGCAACAGTTCGAACTGGACATGGAACAACAGACTGGTTCCAAATAGGAAAAGGAGTACGTCAAGGCTGTGTATTGTCACCCTGCTTATTTAACTTCTATGCAGAGTACATCATGAGAAACGCTGGACTGGAAGAAACACAAGCTGGAATCAAGATTGCCAAGAGAAATATCAATAACCTCAGATATGCAGATGACACCCCCCTTATGGCAGAAAGCAAAGAGGAACTCAAAAGCCTCTTGATGAAAGTGAAAGAGGAGTGTGAAAACGTTGGCTTAAAGCTCAACATTCAGAAAACGAAGATCATGGCATCTGGTCCCATCACTTCATGGGAAATAGATGGGGAAAAAGTGGAAACAGTGGCAGACTTTATTTTTTTGGGCTCCAAAATCACTGCAGATGGTGACTGCAGCCATGAAATTAGAAGACGCTTACTCCTTGGAAGAAAAGTTATGACTAACCTAGATAGCATATTCAAAAGCAGAGACATTACTTTGCTGACTAAGGTCCATCTAGTCAAGGCTATGGTTTTTCCAGTAGTCATGTATGGATGTCAGAGCTGGACTGTGAAGAAGTCTGAGCACCGAAGAATTGATGATTTTGAACTGTTGTGTTGGAGAAGACTTTTGAGAGTCCCTTGGACTGCAAGGAGATCCAGCCTGTCCATTCTGAAGGAGATCAGCCCTGGGATTTCTTTGGAAGGAATGATGCTAAAGCTGAAACTCCAGTACTTTGGCCACCTCATGCAAAGAGTTGACTCATTGGAAAAGACTCTGATGCTGGGAGGGATTGGGGGCAGGAGGAGAAGGGGACGACAGAGGATGAGATGCTGGATGGCATCACTGACTCAATGGATGTGAGTCTAGGTGAACTCCAGGAGTTGGTGATGGACAGAGAGGCCTGGTGTGCTGCGATTCATGGGGTCACAAAGAGTCAGACACGACTGAGTGACTGAACTGAACTGAACTGAACTGAAACAAATGCTAGATCAGTGTTACCATTAAATTTGTGTTAGATCTCAAAGCTGTGGTCTTCTATAGCATGTACAACCTTGAAATCTACTTCCAAATGTTCTGTGGATGTATTTACAAGCAAAATTTAGAGCCACTGAGTGCATACCTAGAAAGCTTACCTATGGTGAGAGATTAAGGTGTAAGAAACCTTATAACACATTGTCTGTGGAAGCAGAGAGTAAGAGAAGAGAGAATTGAAAAGGCACGAATCATGTTTAATAAAATACCTTAATGTTCATTGTAGCACTATTTACAATAGCCAGAACATAGAAGCAACCTAAATGTCCATCAGTGGAGGAACGGGTAAAGAAGATTTGGTAAATATGAATCAATATTAGAGAGACATTTACATTTTTTATTTCATCTTTGTGAATCGTATATCCTCCACATATGAAGAAAATGAGCCTTAGAGAGACCCTGTGTTTCCCTCATAGAGCTGGCATGAGTCAGGTCAGAGACTTGTAATCTAGTTTTATGTGTAATATCTAGATAACTCATTAGTTAAGCATTTCATTACATACATTTGCATTACTTCATTTACTTGGGGTCCTTTGATGCCTGGGAATCTAAGCAGAGCAATATTAATAGGTATGTGTACCAGTACCTATTAGAAACAACAGAAATAATAATAAAATGAGTAAGAGGTAGGGATACAAATCAAAGGAAATGTACAAAAGCTAAATCAGGAGAGAAGTATCAGAGTTTTCACTCTGATGTATTATATTTAAATATACTAGTTGAACTGTGGTGTTTGGAGAAGACTGTTGAGAGTCCCTTGGACTGCAAGGAGATCCAACCAGTCCATTCTGAAGAAGATCAGCTCTGGGATTTCTTTGGAAGGAATGATGCTAAAGCTGAAACTCCAGTATTTTGGCCACCTCATATAAAGAGCAGACTCATTGGAAAAGACTCTGATGCTGGGAGGGATTGGGGGCAGGAGGAGAAGGGGACGACAGAGGATGAGATGGCTGGATGGCATCACCAACTCGATGGACGTGAGTCTGGGTGAACTCCGGGAGTTGGTGATGGACAGGGAGGCCTGGCATGCGATTCATGGGGTCACAAAGAGTCGGACACGACTGAACGACTGAACTGAACTGAGTTGAGTTTAGTGTAACACTTTCAAAATATCTATTCTAATTCAGGCAAACCTCAGTGACCATGGCTACTAAAAGTGTTTTAAAAGTAAAACACTAGACCTCAAAACTCTGATCTCTTGTATTCAACCTTGAATTCTACTTTTGTAGGATTTATTCTGTGATTTTAAATATTGTATAATAACCCAAGTTTTTGTTAGGGGACAAATTTATAGGCAGATACTTTTAGAGCAGCACTCTCTGACAGGGCTTTCTGCAATAGTGGAAATGTTCTGTATTTTCATTGTCTATATTTGGCTACTGAACTCTTGATAGATGGTTAGTAGGATGGAGGAATGGATTTTCTAATCTTATTTAACAAATTTCATTGAAATAACCACACGGGGCAAGTGGATACCATACTGGACAGTTATGTCTAGAGCCTTGCTACCCAGTGATCTGAGGACCTGCAGCACCACCATCACCAGGGAGCCTGTTAGAAATGCAGGATCAGGAGGGCTTTGAAATAGAGTATGGAAGAAATGGAAGAACAAGTTCTCCAGCTGATTCTAAGGTACTTTTAAAGTGTGAAAAGAAGTCATCTGATAGTATTGTCTATGCTGCACAATTTCAAAATTTAATAGACAAAATATTAGCATAAATCACAATATTCCTTTTAAGGGTAAAGAGTCTGTGACTATATTATAAACAAAATATCACTATCAACTTCACAACACTAGGCAATAAATTGATTTCCAAATATCCAGATGTATGGCATTTTTTATAAAACATAAATCCCCACCCACCCTTCATATGAAAATTTGCCTCCAGATGTCTGGCATCTTGTAGGTGCTAGCTAGTATGTCCTTCAGACTAACTTGCTCACTGTATACTTGCAAATTTCCATGATGATCTGCAAAGAAAAACAAGTGCTGTTTTTCCAAGATGTTTCCTACTGGAAGAGGCAATTAAACTTATTAAGGGAAAGTGGTCACCAAAGTATAGTGTTGTGCTTCTCTGCTTTTGCCATTTCCTACACAACAGAAACCTCAACTCCCCAGGGATTAAGTATTAACAGTCTGAAAATGAATAGCAGATTATCTCCATCTAAACCACATCTTTTCCCTCAATGTATTAGTTTGGAGGATTTTAGACACAGAAAGTGATAAAGTAGACAATTTGTAATATATTATCTCCAACAGTCCATTGGCAAACAAATAATACTTCTATATCACTTTCATTAATCTGCTAACATAGATTGTTTATTCAGTTAGCTTATCTGACTTCGGGTGGCATGGGAAACCAAGTGCGCTTCTAATAAGGTGGAAGTGAGCAAGGAAGTAGAGAAGTTTGAAGGATGGTAGCTACATGACTGGGAAGTGTGCCTGTACCTTGGAGAATGGTGAATCATGGGTGAGACCCTTGAAAGACTCAGCCATAGAGATGAGTTGCCTGCACATGTGCAGTCACACACTCAGCTGACCTCCAGAGTTGCCTGTGAGTCTTTCTGTTTCCCTGCAGTCAGCTTTTCTCACTCACCACAGGTAAATTCAGAGTTTTAACTCTGTCAAGCTCCTTTCCCCAGGATCACTGCTATCCTACTCTTTAGAAGTCATTAGGTAAGAATTCCTAATTCTCCCACCCTTGTCTGGCTGCTTCCCTCTTCCTTTTCTGCATCTGTTATTCCCATAGTGGGTTCTCATAGGAGCATTTCCTTAATAAATCACTTGCATATTAACTTTCTTCTCAAGGTCAGCTTCTAGGGACCACAAATTAACACAAATGCAGCTACAGACCTTTGCAAATGGTTACTTCCTCTGCCGGAAAACTCTTCCCCTCAGTTTTTGTCCTTCAGATAATTTCTTAGCTTGCAAGTCTTATTTAGCATCACTTGAAATATTAAGGCTTTCCCTAACTACCTTATTATCAAACAATCTAATTTTTTTTCAAAATTTTTTTATAATTAATATATATTTCTAAATTTCATGACTATATTTAATATATGAAACCATAGTAGATAGTTCAGTACAATAGTGTTGTACGTTGCACTTAGATCTCTAGAACTTACTCATCTTGAATAATTGAAACTTTATAGTCACTGATCAGCACCTCCTCACTTACCCCTTCCCTGGCCTCTGGCAGCCACCATTCTATTCTGCTTCAAAGAGTTTGACTATTTTAGATATCTCATGTAAGTGGAATAAGACACAGTGCTTGTCTTTCTGTGACTGGCTTATTTCATTTAGTATCATGAACTCAAGTTTCATCAAGTCGTTGCATATAGCAGTATTTTTAAAAAATATCTGAGTTCCTCAAAAAGTAAAAAACAGACTACCATTTGATCCAGCAATCCCACTTCTGAATATTTACCAAAAGATCCGAAATTAGGAGCTCAAAATTATATTAGCACCCTTCTGCAGCCTTTATGATAGCCAAGATGTAGAAATAACCTAAATCTCCATTCAGTTTAGTCACTCAGTCGTGTCTGACTCTTTGCGACCCCATGAATCGCAGCACACCAGGCCTCCCTGTCCATCACTATCACCCTGAGTTCACTCAAACTCACATCCATCGAGTCAGTGATGCCATCCAGCCATCTCATCCTCTGTCGTCCCCAATTCTTCCCAGCATCAGAGTCTTTTCCAATGAGTCAACTCTTTGCATGAGGTGGCCAAAGTACTGGAGTTTCAGCTTTAGCTGAAAAGAACATCCAGGGCTGATCTCCTTTAGAATGGACTGGTTGGATCTCCTTGCAGTCCAAGGGACTCTCAAAAGTCTTCTCCAACACCACAGTTCAAAAGCATCAATTCTTCGGTGCTCAGCTTTCTTCATAGTCCAACTCTCACATCCATACATGACCACTGGAAAAACCATAGCCTTGATTAGACAGACCTTTGTTGGCAAAGTAATGTCTCTGTTTTTGAATATGCTATCTAGGTTGATCATAACTTTTCTTCCAAGGAGTAAGTGTCTTTTAATTTCATGGCTGCAGTCACCATCTGCAGTGATTTTGGAGCCCCAAAAATAAAGTCTGACACTGTTTCCCAAAGAGAAAGGGGTATATGCATACAATGGACTATCATTCAACCTGATTTTTTTTCCATAGGTTGTAATTATTTTTGGTCTATTTATATTTCTTTTAGTGTCAGTCTTTCACACTAGACAGAATTTCCATGAGGGTAGCCACTATATTGCTTTATTCATTCCATCTTACACAAAATGAGCGTTCAAATATCCACTGACTGGATAAATTTAAGACTTCAAATTTCACAGGCAAGAAATACAAGCTGAATTCATTATTCCTAAAGAAAATCACTGCACAAATTTTGATGCCAATGTAGCCTCCCAAAATCTTTCTCCCCATTCTCTAGTAGGCATAACAAATACAAGGAGCTTACAAAAAGGTGACCATTTCAACATGCTCACCTAACTCTGCATTTTTGTACAATGTATATAGTATAGTAACGAAGTTTTCTCAATTATTGTCCATGCTAAACTTATCAAGTGACTGATTTGAAAATAAATCTTTTAAAATTACATATATTCTTGATTTTTAATAGTGGTAATCTGCCTATCTGTTGTGATGGGCTGCTTTTCTCTCACATTATAATTTCAGGGGAAAAGAACAATTAATTATTGGCTTTAAATTAAGGGAAAAACATAATTTCTCTTGTACATTCTTTTAATAAAGGAGAAAAAAAGACTAAGTCAATTTTAAATTTAGTGTCAGATAATAGCATATGTCATCTTGTGGGTGCCTAATGAAGCACCTTAGCTAGGAAATGTAAGAAGTAAATAATGAAACAGACAACAGAAAATCAAAGGATAATGAAGTATTCACCACATAAACAATTTTTGGTAGCTTTCTAAGTAATATACAATTTATATTCATATGTATTTCAATAACCTATTTCGCCTCTTGTGCCTTACAGAGAAGATGTATTGAATATGTTTCTACTAAACAAGTTATTTTTCATTTCTTGTGAAGTCTAGTCTGTTCTTGTCTTTGTCCTGTCTCTTTTTTTTTTATTTTATTTTAAACACTTATTCCAGGCAATTCAAATTTTTAAACCAGTACTCACAACTTCCAAATTTTTCCCTTAATATCATTGCTTATATCTATTTACAGATCACATTCATGTTGTAGGTAGATTGATTCTAAGCATTAAATATACCTTTAAGTGCATCCTTCAAAACTACATTTATACAAGAACAAAGACTTATTGTACCAAAGACCTTTCAGATTCTCATTGCTTTCGGCAATACAGACACTTAAAGGTGCCTGTATTGCAACTTTTATCTTTCCATTAACAAGAAACTTCTGGGAATTGATGTGGAAATTCTACATAAGCATATTACATATATTAAAGCATATATTATATATATTAAACAAGTTATATGTATATACACACATACCAAGCTAAAGTTTTTAATAATGAACCAAATAATAATTGATAGTACAAGTTTCAATTTTTATATCTCAATATAACAGTTCATTTCCTTTGCTGATGATGATCTAAGATAAAACAATATATTAAGCTTTTAATTAGATTAGAAAATATATTCAAAATCACCTCAAAAGGATGTATTAAATTGCATTAAATATGTTGCTTTCCTAATAATTATCTTCTATCAATTTTAGAAAACAAAACTTATTAATAGTTGAATAATTTTTATTATAATACTTAATGTGATATGAATCACCACACTGGATCAAATAAAATAATCCACCTAGCCTAGTAACTTACTCTAATTACTATTACCACATCTGAACTATGATACATACTCAATTGATATTAACTAAAATGGTAAAATGTTTCATAGGGCACTGGTGGAAAAAAAAAGCACAAAACTGTCCTTTATAAGATGTATCATGATTCTTTGGGTTGCAAGTAAACTGAAAAGATTAAAACACGACTGAGTTAGGCAGTGATTTATTAGACCACATCACCTAAATTAAGTAGAGTTGGGTTCAATGAAATCATCAGGTCATTGACTCTTTTCATTTTTTGACTCTGACTTCTTCCATGATGTATCATTCTCAAACTTAATGTGGCAGAAAGATGGATAATAACAGCTCTAGGCATATAATATACTAGGTTCAAATCCAGTGAAGGAAGAAAGGAAGGAAGGGAGGAAGGGAGGGAAAAAACTATGCCTTTTTTCCCAACAGTCAAAACCATTAGCATTCAATCTATTTTATTTTCTACTCTCAGCCATGAAGAAGTACCCCTCCTGTCATAAACTATACAATTGGACAAAACATATGAAATAATTATTTACAAGAGTTTTACTAGAAGGAGTGCAGGACTATGATTTCTTAGAGAAGGGAAATAACTAGAGGCAGCCCCACAACTGCTCTTGCTTTTCACGTTGTGACACTTTCTGGTCCATGGCATGGAGGACAGGGAAACCCAACACATTAGTATCCAGGCACATTATTATCCAGGAGGTGAGAAAACAAAGAGATCAGAGTTTAGGGTTACTGAGGTGGCAGGGTTTTATGACACAGTGTACTTCAGAGAAGGGGCCTCTGGTGAAAAGGAACTCCAGAAATCTGCAAAGTCTGCCCTTAAAACGTGGCTAAATACTGTCTTATATAATTAGGGCAAAATTCCACACGAACAACCAAAGAATCACTACTGGTGAAAGAAATGCCACTGGAGAATGAACAACTTCCATGACATCATGAGGTGAATAACTAATGAGCTCACACATGCTTGGAAACATTTAGTTTCAAAGGCCAAAGGAAGAGATCTTCTTATATACTCTAGGACCTGCAGTAGAAACCCTGGAAAAGTCACATTTTAGAAGCAGCAGGGTAATTTAGTCCAAAGAGAAATCTAGTCTGGATAAACTATAATAAAAAAAAGAAGAAACTTCAAAATGATCTGACTAATCTGTAAATAAGTTTACCATATGCTGTAATAACATTCAATACTTCATTAAGGAGGACAATCCAAACATGTAATAATATAGAATCTATAATATCCAACACCAAATAAAAATATAAAAAAGATATAGATATAAAAGAACATAGATATAAAAAGAGGAAAATATGACAACTAGGTGGAAAAATCAATTGATGAAAACAAAACTGTAAATGTCAGAGATGACAAAGCTAGAACAAAAGGGTTTTAAATGCTTTTTTATAAATATATACAAAGAGTCAAATTTAATAGATGAAAAAGAGAGTTAAAGAATAAAGCATATTTTAAAAGATAATAGTTGAAAATTTTTGGATATGATTAAAAAAAAAAAACTATAAATCCACAAACCCAAAAGTTATAATGAATGCAACAGGGATAGTCATGAAGAATAATGTACCAAAGAAATATTTGAAAATTAATAAAAAGGAAGAAAAATCTTTTATATAATATTTACTAGATTGTTTTTTAGTTAGATTCCACATATAAATGATATCATATAGTATTTGTCTAAAAAATAAAACAAGCTAGTAAATATAAAAAAAGTATAGCAAATAAACTAGCGGTTATCAGTAAGATGACAGAAGTGGGGAGAGGCAATAGGAGGGTAGGAAATTAAGAGGTACAAGCTGCTATGTAAAAGTAAGCTGCATGTATATATTATACAACACAGAGAATGTGGCCAATATTTTATAATAACTATAAATAGAATATAACTTTTAAATATTGTTAATCATTATGTTGTACATCTGAAATTATATAATATTGTATATTTACTATACATCAATTAAAAAAAACATGCAATACAAAAAAGAAGCTATAAAAGCAGACAGTAAATAAAAGACACAGAGCTTACTGGGGAACAACAATGAGAAAACCAGAGTTTTCCTCAGAGACATACAAGCTGGACAAAAATAGAATGGCAACTTTAAGGTGCTGAAAGAAAAAATATTACTCTAAATTTGACAAAATAGAAAACATTTCAAATAAGAATAATTATCTAGACAAACAAAAACTGAAACCATGAGTCACCAGCAGATGAATACAATATGATATGCTAAAAATAGGATTTCAGAAGAAAGAAGTAATTCTAGACAGAAGTTTGAGACAACATAAAGAAATGAAAAGAAAAAATAGATGACTAAGTTGAAAGACAAATAATTTTCCCTCTAGTTCCTTAAGTTCTTTCAGAGCTAACTGACTGTTGAGAGCAAAAGTAACACTATTCTATGATGTTTATAACAAATAAGGAAAATGTATAATGTGATAGGACAAAGATGGGAAGGGAGAAACGGTAGAATATTATTAGGAAGGCAAAAACATGGACACTTCAAAAAAGAATATTTATATAAATGGCCACAAAAATAGTGCTGAATATCATTAGTCATCAAGGGATATGCAAATTAAAATCACTATTAATTTTATTACATTTGCACCAGAATGGCTAAAATTAAAGAGTGACACCACACCACATGCTGGTGAGGATTGGAAGCATAAGATAACATCAACTCTTTTGAAATTTGTATGGCATTTTCTTGTAATCATTTTCTTGTAATTTTCTTGTAGTCATACACTTGTCCTAGCAATTCCACTATGTGTCTCCCCAACATAAAGGAAAACACACATTCAAAAAAATATTATAAAGGATTAGTAGTTTATAAAAGCCACAGACAAGAAACAACTTGAATGTCCCTCAACAGAAATCAGCAAGATTTTATATATACTCAGCCAAAAAAAAAAAAAGGAAAGAAAGAAATTGATAAAACACACAATGCCATAGATGAAACACAAAAATGGTATCATGAGTAAAAGGAGACAGAGAGCAAATAAAGTATAACTTCATTTATCTGATGAACTAGAAATACATTAACTATTATGTGATGATCTAGATGACCTAGAAACTTGTCAGAATTATTATTTAGAGAAGACAAAGAACATTAATCCACTGATGAACTGAGAAAACTGGTTGCCTCTTTTGAGGACTTGAATGGATTGACTAGAAAACACAAAAGGCATTTTTCTGGATGATAAAAGATTCCATATTTTGATGAGAGTATGAAATAAATGGTATATGTAATCTCTCCCTCTACTTTCTCTTCTTCCTCCTTCTATAAAAAGGAAGAACAAATTGGACTCCATTTTGGACCTATTTCTTTTACTTTACCCTTTGTATTTTGTTGCTTTGCTACAAGCTCATCACTAAAGGTAAATTGTTTATAGCTTAAAGCATACCTAATGGTTCTAATTTCAAATGGATGCTAGGTATTTTTCCTAAGTGCTTTTAGGACTGCCATGTTTCACAGTTCCAGGAAACACTATTTACATTTTATTCTATGTATACTATATTCTACCTAAATAAAATATTATTTATGACCTTGGGGTCTTCCAACACACTGGCCTTGATGAAAGCTGTATAGAGCTTCTCATTTAATCCTTAGTACAAACTTCACAGTTGGATAGTACTATTGCCTCTCACGGGCTTCCCAGGCGGCACTAGTGGTGAAGAACCTGCCTGCCAATACAAGAGACATTGGAGATGTGGGTTCGATCCCTGGGTCAGGAAGATCCTCTGGAGGAGGGCATGGCAACCCGCTCCAGTACTCTTGCCTGGAGAATCCCACGGACAGAGGAGCCTGGTAAACTATAGTCCATAGGGTCACAAAGAGTCGGACATGACTGAAGTGACTTAGCACAGCATAGCACAGCACATTGCCTTTCACTGGAGAAAGTGAGGCACAGACAGGTTAAGTAAATGTCCATGATAATCCAATAACAAGTAGAGTAAAAAATGTGAACTTGGTAGTCTGATTCTGGAACTCTTAACTTCTACTCAATACTACCTCCCTCATGAATTATTATGAATAAATAGTTGTCTTCACTTTTACTGTGCACATACTCTCCTTACCTACATTTAACCAATCTCATGTTTATTTGCCTCTCAATTCTCCATCTGTGTCATTTCTAACTTTAGGCAGAAGAATACACATGAAAAATAATGTTACTTAATTATTTCAGGAATAGGTTTCTTAGCCAAGGGCTGAAGTGCAACTTTACAGGTTTTTCAGAATTAATACCAATTTTATTTTTTACTTTTGAAAGTTAGTTTATCCCAACAGAACAACAACATGCCTGGCAGTGTTGCACCTTTTAAAGACTGTGCTTTATCCTTTTAGTGCAGAGAAGGTGAGGATCAGAAATCTTATAACAGTCCATACTTTAAATTCTGATAAGCATCTAAATTCCCAGATATTTACCTAAACAAATTTCTTATTAAAAATAAGCCAAGCTGGCCAATTTATTGACAGGGGATAATAGGGGAAAGAAAAATGCATAGTCTTCTTGTCCAAGAAGGACACAGGAAGACCACAGAGCAATTCAATTGTTTGCAAACATATTAAAAATTTTTGGTTATAATAATGATAGATGTTTCCTACAGAAAGCGTATCAGCACTCTAAAGAAACAGCTGGATTCTACCTTTGCATTGAACTCCATGTCTCATCCTGTGTAATGTTTAGAATGAAACAGGGCATCAGTGAGGGCATAAAAAGATCCAGGAGAGTAGATACACAACTAACTTCTTCCATAAATTAGACTACTTTGTGGTAAATGTCTTGTTACAAAAATTAGAGATACCAGATTGGATTGTAGCTGAACCAAGAGAGGTTCCCCGCCCCACACAGGTTTAAATTAAAGATGGGAAGTTAATAACTTCTACCCATCCCACTCCTCTGCTCTTCATCAACCAAAAAGGGAAGAAGAAAGTCTATAATTAATAAAATTAATTAATACTTTTAATATAATTAAGACCACACATTGGTCTCCATTTATTTTTGTAATATCATAATTGGCGCCCAGGAAGTCCTTATATATTTGAAATTTTGTGAACAGCTACACATGTCCATTTCCTATGGAGAGAGGGCATATGTTTTAACAGATTCAAAGAAATTTTTATCTCAGACAGTTTAGGAATATCTGTATAAATTAAACAAAACTTTAAAACAAGAGGATATATCACCATCTAGAATATTACTTCCACTATCACACTTGCTTTTCCCTACCACAGAGAGAATTAAGTATTTTTTCTACATATTTGGATAGCAATTTGTTCATAACTTTATTATAAAAGTTATTATAATTTATTTTTAGTTAGTTCATGGAGTTGCTATCTGCTAGGCTTTCCCATCATATTCAACTCTCGAAGAAAAGGAGGTCTGCATTATTTATTACCTAAATCAGTATCTAGCACAGAAGTGAAGTGAAGTGAAGTCGTTCAGTCATGTCTGACTCTTTGCGACCCCATGGACTGTAGCCTACCAGACTCCTCCGTCCATGGAATTTTCCAGGCAAGAGTACTGGAGTGGGTTGCCATTTCCTTCTCCAGGGATCTTCCTGACCCAGGGATCTTCCCAACCCAAGGATCTTCCCAACCCAGGGATTGAACCCGGGTCTCCCGCATTCCAGGCAGATGCTTTAACCTCTGAGCCACCAGGGAAGCCCTATCTAGCACAGAGCTGGCCCCCAAATCTACCAGTTTATTAAAGGTACTTCATTTAAACAGTCAATACATTTTAATAAACATTTTAATGAGCTATTAAAAGTCACAATACCTTCCTTCCATATGGATGCCATTATGAGTCTGTAGGGCACTTCCATTTAAAGGAAACAAATTTTATCAACACTGTGGGCCATAAATAGCACTGTTAGCTGACATACATTATAAGAAAGAAATCCATTTCATTAAATCTCTTGCTTTGTGAATTATCAAACCCTACTGAGGGTGGAATTGCTTCAGGGAAGCCTTCACTCCATTTATAGTCTAATTGAAACTCTTCTTGTTTTCCTTTATACCACGCCTTCTGCATACTATCCTAGTATTTCCTGGATCCTAATTTTAGGTCTTGTTTGATAGATTCTTCTCTACTCAGTCCTTCAAGTTTAATCCTAAGCTTCTTTTCCATTCTAGATAATACTGTCTAATTCCTTGACTGTAATTACTATCTACAAGCTGACAACTCTCAAACTTACAGTCTTAACCTTAACCTTTTTCTTCAGTGCTAAGTTTCCACTGCCATTGATTTATGACTTACTCCCATAACTGCTTCTCCTCCTGTGTCCCTTGACTCAATATTTCCTCTATGACACAGTATCTTATTGAAACCAGACATGGGAGTCATTCTTGAATTCTCCATCACCCTTACCTCCCCCACTCAACAGGTCAAAATTGAATGTTGATCTTCCTCACAATGAGTTTGTTGCTTCTCCTTTACCATTAGCACGACCTGAATACTTTCCTTCAAGATTTCTTTAGCCAAAACATTAGGAAGCATCCTTAAATTATTCTCTTTCTCTCTGATACATAACTAATTTTTGCTAAATCCTATCAACATTAGCTTTAGAATTTATTCTGAATTTGTTTAGTTACTTTCACCTCTGCTAATCCTACCCTTAATCAGAACACCATCACTTTTCCTCATATAATTCCCCCACAATCTATTCTATGCATATTAATCAAAACTCCTTAAAGAAAAAAAAAAATTCTTAAAGAATTGAAAACAGCCACCTAAAGAAAGAATAAAAAGGAAAACATTTTAAGCAGAAGAGAAAGCATACACTAGAATCTAAATTGGCAAAAAGGTTCATATGTTTTCAGAACAGAAAAAGGGAAAATGTTGGTGTGCAGTAAAAAGTGGTAAAAATGACTGAAGATAAAGCAAGCAATGAGATGAGGGGCCAATTTGCACAGAGAATTGTACAATCACAACCTTATTTATCACCTTAAAATCTCATTCTTGTTACTAGGAAAAATATGGATTATGAATGCAGAAAGAGGAAGAAATTAAGTGGAATTAGTTAACAGGTACTTTGGCCATGTGATGCGAAGAACTCATTGGAAAAAACCCTGATGCTGGGAAACATTGAAGGCAGGAGGAGAAGGGGATGACAGAGGATGAGATGGTTGGATGGAATCACTGATGTGATGGACATGACTTTGAATAGGCTCCGGGAGTTGGTGATGGACGTGAAGCCTGATGTGTTGTAGTCCATGGGATTGCAAAGAATTGGACACAACTGAGTGACTGAATTGACCTGAACTGAAGAGATGATGATATCAAAGACAAGGTTATGGATGTTTAAATGAGGAAAAGCGCTGGAATTTAGAAATATTGTGGAGGTTGAATAGGGTTGTGTGGTGGATTGAATATAAGCTTTTAGGGAATAACAAAGAATGATTATTATAGTCCTGGCTTGAGAGACTGGGAGAATATTAGTGCCATTCTTGGAAGAAGAGATGGAGGAAAAGATTACAAGTGGGAAATTACAAATCAATGTTTCAGTGGTTGAACACTTTAAAGTTGAGATACTATGAGACATTCAGTTGAAAAGTTATAAAAGTGAAGAGTGAATGAGTTTCCTTCCACTTTCCACAGCACTCTGGTACAATCCTATTAGATGAACAGCAGAACTAAGAAATGTTCTGGTTAGGTTCTGAGCATATACAGAGATGACATACAGAGCTTGGGGGTAATTATCAAGATAATATATAGTTAACAACCAAAATTCAAAGCTCTAATTGCCTTTCTTATAAAATAAACCTTCCAATTAAATAATGAAAATTAATGCATGGTGAATGTTTTTAAGGTAACAATCTAGCAAACAAAACTGACACAGTCAACTATAAGGCAAGAAAAAATGATCACTCTAAAAACACAATGCTTCAGTTGGATAATATGGAAGACCCATAACATATTCAGGGTATTTCTGATCTACCCAAGATATGGTCTAGCTCCTCTTAGAACATGATAATGTAGATAATAACAAGAGGGTTCCATCAAGATTTAGGATTCTGAGGCCTAGATAAGAACAAATAAGTTATTTATTTTAAACAACTGAAAATAATACAAGCAATATTGAAAGAGAGGTGAAGTATTACACTTGAGGGAACTTGGAGATCAGAACCAGTTAAATAATAACATAAATTAGGAGAAGAGATGAATCACAAACAGAAGAATAAAGTTTTTATCCAGAAAGAAGGAGAAATCATAGCAAATGCTCTGTACAGATCACATGAAAGGCAGTAGGATGTTGGCTATCATATCTTTGACACATACTTTTCTTGCTCCCCAGCAGTCATGGCCATTTGTGGGGCTACAGAAAGCTGGAAAATATAAAAAAAGTCTGTTCATAGTAATTTGGGAACATCCATTAACTAAATAATACCCATACCCTTCCTCAAGCTTTCAAAGGGTTATGTTTTGGAACTTCGCTGTTGGTTCAATGGTAAAGACTCTGCTCCCACGCAGAGATTTGATCTCTGGTCAGAAACTAAGATACCCTATGCTGTGCAGTGTGACCTAAATAACTAAATAAACCAAAGGGATGTATTTTTATCGGGGTCTGTGCTTTATGTGATTAAAGAACTTTTAAATTTATATGCAAGAGAAAAACAAAGGTTCTAATCTAACAGAGCTGCAGGAGGATGTCATAAAATAGTGAGAGTAGTGAGTTTCACTTCTTACAGACTATTAGAATCAATTGGGAGTCTTTTAAAACACATGAGTATTTTGGTTTGATCAAAACAGAATCTGAGTCAATCAGTTTGAGATATCCCACCTTGTTTAAAAACTCCTGAAATGAATTAATGAAACAAAAGAAGAGTCTATGCAGATTTCTGGACATTTAAGATGTTTTGTCATAATATAATTCAAACACCTTAGAAGAAATGGTGGTGTAAGAATTGTTAAGTGTTCTTTCTTGCCTGCTGTCCTGCTGTGCAGTGCTTAGTTGCTCAATCATGTCTAACTCTTTGCAATCCCATGGACTATAGGCCACAGGCTCCTCTGTCCATGGAGTTCTCCAGGTAAGAATACTGGAGTGGGTTGCCATGCCCTCCACTGGGGGATCTTCCTTCTTACCTGCATTATGTACTATTTTTAATTCTGGAGTTAAATATCTGCAGTCTTAACACATGTTAACCCCAGTTGTTCAGTTGCTCAGTCATGTCCAACTCTTTGTGACCCCATGGACTGCAACATGCCAGGCTTCCCTTTCCATCACTCTCTCCCAGAGTTTGCTCAAATTCATGTCCATTGAGTCAGTGATGCCATCCAGCCATCTCATCCTCTGTCACCTCCCTTCTCCTCCTACCCTCAATCTTTCCCAGATTCAAGGTCTTTTCCAGTGAGTTGGCCCTTCACATCAGGTTGCCAAAGTATTGGAGCTTCAGCTTCAGCAACAGTCCTTCCAATGAATAATCAGGGTTGATTTCCTTTAGGATTGACTGGTTTGATCTCTTTGTTGTCCAAGGGACTCTCAAGCTTCTTTTCCAATACCACAATTCAAAAGCATCAATTCTTTGGCACTCAGACGTCTTTATGGTCCAACTCTCGCATCCATACATTACTATTAGAAAACCATAACTTTGAGTATATGGACCTTTGTCAACAAAGTGATGTCTCTGCTTTTTAATACACTGTCTAGGTTTGTCATAGCTTTTCTTTCAAGAAGCAAGTGTCTTTTAATTTCATGGCTGCAGTCACTGTCCCCAGTGATTTTGGAACCTGCCTCAGGAACAGGGGCCCTGGCAGCAGCTGTCCTGGGAGGGGCATGTTAGCATAAGTCCTCTTGAAGTTTACCATTAACCCCATCATGGAGTCTGTAAACTCTAGGATTGGGTCACCTCAGGCCAAACAACTAGCAGAGAGGGAGCATAGCCCTACCCATCAGCAGACAATTGGACTGAAGATTTATTGAACATGGCCCTGCCCACCAGAGCAAGACAAAAATTTCCCCACAACCAGTCCCTCCCATCAGGAAGCTTGCACAAACCTCTTATTCTTATCCATCAGAGGGCAGATAGAACAAGCAAAAGGCACAATCACACAGCCTCCAGAAAGAAAACCACAATCACAGAAATCTAACCAAAATGATCACATGGATCAGTCTTGTGTAACTCAATGAAGCTACAAGCTATGCCATGCAGTGCTCCCCCCAAGACAGATGGGTCATGGTGGAGAGTTCTGATAAAATGTGGCCTACTGGAAAAGGGAATGGCAAACCACTCCAGTGTTCTTGCCTCAAGAACCCCCTGACCAATATATAAACGTAAAAAGACATGACCCCAGAAGATGAACCCACCAGGTTGTTAGTGTCCAGTATGCTTCTAAGGAAGAGCAGAGAATTAGCTCCAGAAAGAATGAAGAGGCTGGGCCAAAGCAGAAATGAGGCTCATTCGTGGATGTGTCTAGTACTGACAGTAAAGTCTGATGCTGTAAAGAACAATATTGGATAGGAATGTTAGGTCCATGAATCAAGGTAAATTAGATGTGGTCAAGCAGGAGATGGCAAGAGTAAATATCAACATTTTAGGAAACAATGAACTAAAATGAAATGGGAATGGACAAATTTAAGTCATATGACCACTATATCTACTACTGTGGGCAAGGATACTCAGAAGAAATGGAGTAGCCCTCAGAGTCAACAAAAGAGTCTGAAGCAGTACTTGGGTGCAATCTCAAAAACGACAAAATGACCTATATTAATTTCCAAGGCAAACTATTCAATATCACAGTAATCCAAGTCTATATCCCCACCATTAATGCTAAAGAAGCTGAAATCAAATGGTTCTGTGAAGACCTACAAGACCTCCTAGAACTAACACCAAAAAAAAAAAAAAAAAGATGTCCTTTTCATCGTAGGAGATTGGAATATGAAAGTAGGAAGTCAAGAGATACCTAGAGTAACAGCAAGTTTGGCCTTGGAGTACAAAATGAAGCAGGGCAAAGGCTAATAGAGTTGAGCCAAGAGAACACACTGGTCATAGCAAACACTCTCCCGACAGCACAAGAGATGACTGTACACATGGACATCACCAGATGGTCAACTCTGACATCAGTTCAGTCGCTCAGTCGTGTCCAACTCTTTGTGACCCCATGAATCGCAGCACACCAGGCCTCCCTGTTCATCACCATCTCCCGGAGTTCACTCAGAAATCAATATATTCTTTGCAGCTGAAGATGGAGAAGCTCTATACAGTCAGCAAAAAGAAGACTGGGAGCTGACTGTGGCTCAGATCATGAGCTCCTTATTGCAAAATTTGGGCTTAAAACTGAAGAAAGTTAACCCCAGAGGTTTATTTTAGTATTCCAGCTGCATGATCTTCAGGATACAATCAGGTTAAATGGGACGTAAATGAATATACACAGATTCTAAATCCCAGATTTGGGTTGTGAGCAAGGGATGAAGGAAATGAAGTTCTTTTCTTCTACCTATTCTTCTTGTCTCCTTTTCCCAATGTGACATAGACAAGAAGTTGGAAATATTATAACTTGACCAAGAGGAACAGAAAAGCCTGAGTAGAGTGCAAAAGGCACAAATAAAGATTTATTTTATATTGAAGACACTATTAAAAGACTCTCTAAAATGAGGGTTCCCAAAAGCAATGTAAAAATTCAAATTATTAGATGGGCAGTTAACTTTCCAAAAATGGGTTACTGAAAAAGAAATTCTAAGATTAAATAAAATGAGGTAATATAGAGTTAGCGGGATCTTCAGAGACAGATTCTTTTACAAAGAATAAGGCAAAATTAAGAGAAAAATTCCAGTTCACTTTGTTGATCCAGAGCTTCAGGTAAGTTTCTTCTTTTAATGAAAGAGAGGAATAAACACCCATTGCTTTAGGTATTTGCAGGTCACAAGTGTATGATCATGAGCACAGATGTGCTGAGAGTTAAAAAAATAATAATTGACAGATTACTTGTTTTTTCAATTGTCATGTACACACAGAAATGATTAAACAGAATGTCACTAGACATATCCTCTCTATGGCCAAATGTAATATTTTTATTCAAAAAAGAAATTGGGAGAATCTGAATAATAGACTTAGAGAAAGGTTCTGACACCTATATATTCATTTGAAGAGTTGATATTATGCCTGGGATTTTGTAGGATTCAGAGGGACTATGCACACTAAGTCACTTCAGTCACGTCCAACTGCTTGTGACCCTATGGCCTGTATAACACACCAGGCTCCTGTGTCCATGGGATTCTCCAGGCAAGAATACTGGAGTATTAATGGCCATTTCCTTCTCCAGGTGATCTTCCCAACCCAGGGACTGAACCTGCATCTCTTGTCTCCTGCATTGGCAGGAGGGTTATTTACCACTAGCGCCACCAGGAAAGCCCAAAATTACACTGAGCAGAACATAATTAACAGCTAATGTGTATGGTGTAGAGACTACCCTAATTGCCACATTTAAGAGAATATGATTTACCAAATATTTAAAGATATATAATGCTAGAATTTACTATTTTAGCCAGTAGTAAAGTTCTAGGTTCGCATGAACCTGAAGAGAAGTACAATGGACTGCTCATGATGCTCTCTGACCATCTGGAGTACATAGCAGATATTTGGTCATGGCAAAAAGTTATTTACATTTGGGCCTGTCAAAACCTGCTTGTCACACTGCTATATTTAAAATGGATCACCAACAAGGACCTACTATAGAGCACATGGAACTCTGCTCAATGTTATGTAGCAGCCTGGACTGCAGGGTGGTTTGGTTAGAATGGTACATGTATGCATAAGGCTGAGTCCCTTTGCTGTTCACCTGAAACTATCACAACATTGTTAACGGCTATATACCCCAACACAAAATAAAAAAGTAAAAAAGAAAACAAAACAAAACACTTGTCACGGACCAAATTTGCTCATGGATATTTTGATAGGACCAAATTTCAAGGACTTTTTGGCATGCACCAAATATCTTATGGATGTTTTGGAAAAGATGAAGTGTGCTATGAGACATAATAAAACTAGTTTCCTTGTGTTCTAGCTATCTTGAAATCAATGCTACTTTCTTAAGTGTTCTATTGTGTACTGTTCACTCATTTCCCCCCACTTTTTCAAGACAAAAGTGTAACCTCTATTCCAAAAAAGTTTCTAATGTGTCATGTGATCAATAGAGAAGTACCTTCGTTTTTAAAATTAGACTAAGGCTATTTTCCTTTTACTGTTGTATAAACAGGGAATTGAAGGGTAAAACAGTTAAAACTTAATGCTATAGTGCTAATGTGGCTTTTAAATCACGTCAGCTGCAATCACTGCATTATAATTAACAATTTATTGAACCAGCAATAAAATGAACATCACATTACTTCTTAAAGCAGCAGAATAAAATGGCTAATAAATAGCATAAGCCAGACAAATTGCAGAGTAATAGAAATTTTCTTAAGATTTATGGTGTGCAGAAAGATGGATGTGCTATTAGTAGGAGCTCCAATACTTGACAAAATTCTTTTACAAAGACATTGTTACCATGCATGTCAGAGTTCACAAGTCTAAGTGGTTTATCCAAATTTTAGCTCTCTGCTATTACACTGGAAAATACTCATTACAAGGTTTTGAAACTGCAAGCAATGTGTACATTTGCCAACATTCAAACTGCTACTGCCAAAAAGATAGTAAAATATTTTATAAACTGTCAAATAACAAGTCTGCTAGCTTAATCTGAGTCTATTTTATACTATACAGACTGTAAAAACTATTACATTGATTCACTTCCTGCAGAACTTTTAAAGAACAGAGAACAGCCCATATACAGGGTAAACAAAATAACTGACTTTTATGTTTGAAATCCCCTGATAATGTTATACTTCTGTTGGGGAAGCATCTTTGTTTTCCTGAAATACAATCACAAACCCCTTAACAATCAGCCATAATACAGGAATCTATGAAATCAAGTGAGATCATAGAAATAGTCAAATTAGAATCATGCTCCGTGTCTTACCATTACAAAGAGATACTGATTAGGAAATAAGATACTTTCATTGTTTCAGGTGATAATATGAATTATGGTGCTTTGTTTCTACATGGAGTCTTAAATTCATAATTTAGAATAAAATGAAATCTTTTATGGCAATATCCAGTAACAATTAATAATACCATTTAAGGAATTTCTTTTTTAGGTTTTAATTTTAAAATTAGTAGTAGTAGTCAGAGCAGGAGTAAGCAGGTTCACTACCTACTAAAAATATGGAGAAAGTTGGTTTCCTAGATTCCTGTCACTAATTAATTTATTCAATAATGAGAATCAATTTTTCATATATAAAGTGAATATATCTAACAAATATCCCAGATCAAAATCCACATACTTAAAGTGAAATGTATGAGCACAGTACACACAGCACATAGCAATATTTGTCCTAACTACTTGCTAAAGATGATTGTTGTAGTTAAATGCATAACAGTTTCTAATATTTTTGTGTTCTTGTTAACAGCAGAGAGAAAACTCTGATTTGCTCATCTTATTATATTATAATACATAGGCAACTGTATGAGTTAAGGTAATTGGGCTGATACCGATAAAGAGGAAAATATAATACAATGATAAACAGAAAAAAATCACTCCTACATTCAAAAAATGAACTGAACTCAAATGTGATATACCAAAGCTCCCACCTATTTCATATTTTTTCCAGTTAGATTCTTGGAACAAAGGCCTAATTGTTTGCCTTGTAGCTTTTCTTGGTCCTGAGAACTATGGCTTATATGAGGCACTCACAAGATACTTCACTGAATGAATATTTGTGAGACAGTCCTCTTCGGGCTTCTCATCTTTGGCATGTCTTATGAGCAGAGGCACCAAGTATCTTTCCTCCAAACCATTTTCACAGGTAGCGGCTCCTGTAGCTGTGATGGACTGGCATGCTTAGTATTCAGTATAAAAGATCAAGTTTTCTAAGCTCAAGAATTCTCCTGTATTGCAACTGAGTGCATATTTTACATCTGGGCCCCTTTACCTTTTCCTGTGGAAATCTGTAATTAGGAAACATGTACAAGAAAATTCTGATGGTCTAGCTACTGCTATTACTTTGAGGAGTCAACTGTCTCCTGTCGCTAAATCAGGCACCTCATGTCCTTTGCCAATACCCATGAAACTGTCATAGCCTAGATTGTTAACTTGTAAGTAAGGTAAAAAATCAAATCTTTCACAGTTGTTGACAATTTCAAAGAGCAGACAGATTAAAATATTTTAGTGCAAATCAGTCCTTACTTAAGGTCCCTACCTTAAGGTCCTTAACTTGCTTACAATTGTAGGTTAGAAAAGTAAACTGTACAAATGGAAATAATACAAAGAGAAAAACACACCCCAGGTGACCTACAAATGCTGCAAGATTGTCAGAAGAGGAAAATATCATATGTAGAGTAGTCAGAGGAGCTCCAGAAAAGGGATGTTGTTTAAGTTAAAACTCAAAAGATGTGCAGGATTTTGAAAGATGGATATAAGGGAGGGGGGAAATAAAATGCCATTCCCCCCTCTAAGCACATGCATGTGAGAAAATTTCTGATAGCAGAATCTGAAAATGTTGACAATGGCAGGATGTCTCATTGGCTGAAGAGTAGTTAGAAAGAACAGGATAAGAGGTTTGGAAATACAGGTAAGGTGGTATAGGTAAACAGTAAAAAGAGTTTAAACTGTTTTCAGCAAATTTTGGAAATAATTAGTTTCAAATATGACAGGTATCATTACTTTTTTTAAATATAAGATTAGAGAAATACATTGTTTAGGTACTACAATGCTAGGGAATCAAGATTAAACTCATGTCTTGTGTGTGAAGGTCTACTAATCTATACCAGAAATCTTTAATTTTTTCTTTTCTAACCACACTCAGTCCTAAATAAAATATGAGTAATTAATATAGTAAAAGCTAGTTCTTCTCTGATAGAAATAGGAAAGTATGACAGACTCACACATAGTCTTTTCTCTCCACCTTTGATCCTGCACCTTCCACATGACTTTTTGACATGTAAGGTATTTATAAAGAACCTTAGGGTTTTCAGTATACAATTTAAAATCACTAAGCATACATACTAGGATTTGTCCTAGTATGTGGTTTTGGCCTAAAACATCATGGCAATAACTTCAGCACATAACATTCATACCAAAATACGTATTTTAAACCTTGTCCATGGACTTATCTGCCCACCACAACTAAGTAAAACAAGGAAAGGCACAACTACATATAAACACATACATCCAGCCACTTCCGTGGTGGTCCAGTGGCTAAGATTCTGGTAGATTCAACTCTGGATCAGGGAACTGGACCCCACATGTCACACCTAAACATCCTGCATGCTGCAATTAAGATCCAGTGCAGCCAAATAAATACTAAAAAAAAGGAAACAGGTTTAATTTGACTTTACACCAACTCTCTATAAAATGAGTAAATAAACGCATACATCCACGCTAGACTATAACCCTTTTTCTGCTCATTTAAATGTACTAAATAGCCATAACTAAAATGATTTCAAAGAATCTGAGAACTATTGGGATATTCTAAAATAAATTGATAATGCCCACATATACTTCCCTACATTCTAGGTCTATTTTTATTTAGTGTGTAATAATCAATTTTTCAGCAACTTGGAAGTTATATATTGATTCATTGATATTAGTTAAACTCGATACACTAAATACTAGAGAATTTAACTTCGTAAATTATTCACTTCAACTATTTTGAAAAATGAAATGGCCATTGTATCTTTTACTCAATATTTAAAGGGAATTTTGGTTTTGTTTTTTCACTCTTTTATGGGAGTGCCAGACCTGTCTCTTATACACATCTTACTGTCTTCTATCAAACAACATTTCATAGAGATTTTCTTTGCTAATTAGGTTTATCACTTAAATTTCTGATAAAATTTCAAAGCCAGGATATAGAAGCAAAACCTACAAAATACAAAAAGGTAAAGTCAACTATGAGATGGCTATTATGATTCTTCTTTTATATTGAAAAACAATTTTAATTATACAAAATGGAGGAATGCAATCATAATCAAATCCCCAAATTTAATATTTACAATTTAATGAATATAATAATAATGATTCCTACACTTCTAATAAAATCAACAATAGATCTAATACACATACTAGTATATTAACACATATCAGATGTTCATCTTAAATTATTAAACTCCAAATCAAACTCAGTCATGTACTCCTTCAGGGAGGCAGCTACATTGATTTTGTAAATACTAGCTGCTGTTTACCAAAAAGAAAAGGTTTCCTATTTAGCTTGCTTAGAAAAAGACCTTGAAAAATGGGGGGAAAATATCTCCCCCTATACATAAACATACACACACCCTTTCTAATAGTTGGGACAGTTTAGGACAGAGTTTCTCCCCCATCTTTCACTGATGTTTTATGACCCTGATGTTGCTAGACTTTTCAAAGCTTCACATATTACAAAATTTCTAATAACACTCATTCCCCATTCCCCAGAATAGGGCTATGGTTTACCTGAGAGGGAACAACCCTCCTTATTTGTCTGGGAACAAGGTCATTCCTGGGACAGGGATCTTCAGTACTGACAGCAGGAAAGTCCTGAACAAACTAGAACTACTTGGTAGCATTTTTAGACAGAACAAAGACAGAACCCAAAAGCAGCCTCTGGGATACTTAATAAGGCCTAGAGATACATCCATTGTGCCAGGAATAACTTCCATCAATCACCATTTCTATTAAATATTCTGAAAAACTTTTATTTGGTTTCTGCATCTGTTAATATGTTTCTCGTTCAAGAAGTCACTGATCTTCCTTTTTCACGGATCCTCCTACTTCCAGCTTTCATTTTGCCCAAGTTAGTCCTTTTATGTATTTCTTTCCAGCTTCTAGGAGCTTTCTTGTCATTTGTAAAAATTGTTTATTTAGGAAAGCATCTAACAGACTCATTTATAATAAGATTTGTCTGCTCACACATAATCTAATATCTTTTCTAGCAAACACTGAATTTTAAGAGGGAAACCTGATCCCTAGATAAACATGGAAACTCCAATTATATAATGTCACATATAAGAAAACCAAGTAGGTTACATTCTTTATTTCCCTGTCCTGATTTTATCAAGTATTCCCATATCAAGGCCTCTTGATTTTCCCCATTTCCCCATGATACCCCAATCATCAGGCCAACCTAGGCCTTGTTGCTACAATTTAAAGAGGAATCAAAGTCCATTCCTCATGCTTAATCCCCAATGTAGCAAGGCTTTTTGTTTTGTTCTTCTCCTTGTTCAGCTGACCCTACTGTGATGCCCCATTACAGACTTTTGCTGTCCCACATAGTGCTCTAAATGACAATTGATAAATCACACTCATTTGCCTTTTTGGAATTCTCATGAGGAACTCTCTGTGCCCATGTGCTGAAGCCCAGTTCACAGGACTGTTACCTAAGGCATATTCATGTTCTCATAACTGATATATTCTTTTCAAAGAGCACATGTCTGCTCATGTTACTATCATGTAACATGATCTGAATTGATCTGAATTCTGACCCTAAACACCAGGGCCAAATTTTCAAACTTGGGTTTTGTGGACAGATTAAAGAAAATGTTGAATATCAGGTCCTTTTAAGTACCACAAACCTGTATTACCAAATCATGTTTAAGAAACCTCTTATATCACCTTGAACTATTTGGACCAACCAATTGTCAGAGTTGTAAAAAAAATTGTTGAGTTTTATAAGCCACTGCTTAAGGTGTTCCAGTGATGAGTTAAATTCCCATTAGTCAGATGTGGATCCTTTCAACTATCTAACTCTAGAAGTATATCTGGTATAAGGATGAAAGAAACATTACATGATCTATGTCAATAACTCACGTTTCTGTGCCCATGCAGACATCATTAATCAATCACAGGACACTAAACTGTTGGGTTTAGATAAGGTCTTAGAGTCTTTAGGTCCACGACTCTCCAGGCAGCCACTATAAATCAAGTAAACTTGGCAGCTAAGACAAAAACCTATCTGCCATTCTCAATCTAGTGGCATGCTTCACCTTTCTAATGACCTAGCCTACTGTGAGTAAATTATTAAACCAGACTAGTGGCTTTAATGGCTCCCTCAATGATGTACTCTAAGGATGGAGATATTTCCCCAAAAGTTGCATGCCTACCCTTTTATGAATCCAAAATATTTTCTAAATTCTCTCTTCTACCTTTCACTTTTAATCATCCTACTTACCCAGTGTCACACTTCTGACCAGGTAGGCTTTACCCAGATAGCCTTTTCTGCCAATTCTATCAGAAGGAGAAATCACCCAGATGGCTTATCTGGATATTAATGTAACTTTTCCTCAAGCCCACCTCCTGGATTTGTCCTTTAGCCACTTACTCTATAAAACAGAGGCAAGTTAACAGCTTTCCACCAAGTCTGACACACTGCAGGGGAAAAAAACACCAGCCTGGTTGTTAATGATGATGAGGAAGAGAGATCAGATGAATGCCAGAATAGGGCAAAGGATATGGGCCAAAGTGGCACTAATCAGGTAACCATATTTACATAGTCAGAGTTCCCTGGTGGCTCAGAGGTTAAAGCGTCTGCCTGTAATGCGGAGACTCAGGTTCAATCCCTGGGTTGGGAAGATCCCTTGGAGAAGGAAAGGGCAACCCACTCCAGTATTCTTGCCCGGAGAATCCCATGGATGGAGGAACCTGATAGGCTACAGTCCACAGGGTCGCAAAGAGTAGGACACGACTGAGCGATTTCACTCCACTTCACTCCATATTTCCTTGGGATTTCTTTGGAAGGAATGATGCTAAAGCTGAAACTCCAGTACTTTGGCCACCTCATGCGAAGAGTTGACCCATTGGAAAAGACTCTGATGCTGGGAGGGATTGGGGGCAGGAGGAGAAGGGGACGATAGAGGATGAGATGGCTGGATGGCATCACTGACTCGATGGACGTGAGTCTGAGTGAACTCTGAGAGATGGTAATGAACAGGGAGGCCTGGCGTGCTGCGATTCATGGGGTCGCAAAGAGTTGGACATGACTGAGCGACTGAACTGAACTGAACTGAACTCACTCCATATTTACATACTAATAAGGCTGTTGAGCTATTTCAAATCCTGAAAGATGATGCTGTGAAAGTGTTGCACTCAATATGCCAGCAAATTTGGAAAACTCATCAGTGGCCACAGGACTGGAAAAGGTCAGTTTTCATTCCAATCCCAAAGAAAGGTAATGCCAAAGAAGGCTCAAACTACCCACCACACAATTGCACTCATCTCACATGCTAGTAAAGTAATGCTTAAAATTCTCCAAGCCAGACTTCAGCAATACGTGAACTGTGAACTTCCTGATGTTCAAGCTGGTTTTAGAAAAGGCAGAGGAACCAGAGATCAAATTGCCAACATCTGCTGGATCATGGAAAAAGCAAGAGAGTTCCAGAAAAACATCTATTTCTGCCTTGTTGACTATGCCAAAGCCTTTGACTGTGTGGATCACAATAAACTGTGAAAGATTCTGAAAGAGATGGGAGTGCCAGACCACCTGACCTGCCTCTTGAGAAACCTGTATGCAGGTCAGGAAGCAATAGTTAGAACTAGACATGTAACGACAGACTGGTTCCAAATAGGAAAAGGAGTGTTTCAAGGCTGTATATTTCACCCTGCTTATTAACTTATATGCAGAGTACATCATGAGAAACGTTGGGCTGGAAGAAGCACAAGCTGGAATCAAGAGTGCCGGCAGAAATATCAAAACCTCAGATATGCAGATGACATCACTTTTATGGCAGAAAGTGAAAAGGAACTAAAAACCTCTTGATGAAAGTGAAAGAGGAGAGTGAAAAAGTTGGCTTAAAACTCAACATTCAGAAAACGAAGATCATGGCATCTGGTCTGATCACTTCATGGGAAATAGATGGGGAAACATTGGAAATAGTGTCAGACTTTATTTTGGGGGGCTCCAAAATCACTGCAGATGGTGATTGCAGCCATGAAATTAAAAGACGCTTACTCCTTGGAAGGAAAGTTATGACCAACCTAGACAGCATATTCAAAAGCAGAGACATTACTTTGCCAACAAAGGTCTGTCTAGTCAAGGCTATGGTTTTTCCAGTGGTCATGTACAGATGTGAGAGTTGGACTGTGAAGAAAGCTGAGCACCAAATAATTCATGCTTTTGAACTGTGGTGTTGGAGAAGACTCTTGAGAGTCCCTTAGACTGCAAAGAGATCCAACCACTCCATTTTAAAGGAGATTAGTCCTGGGTGTGCACTGGAAAGACTGATGCTGAAGCTAAAACTCCAGTACTCTGGCCACCTCATGTGAAGAGTTGACTCATTGGAAAACACTCTGATGCTGGGAGGGATTGGGGGCAGGAGGAGAAGGGGACGACAAAGGATGAGATGGCTGGATGGCATCACCAACTCGATGGACATGAGTCTGAGTAAACTCCGGGAGTTGGTGATGGACAGGGAGGCCTGGCATGCTGAGATTCATGGGGTCACAAACAGACACGACTGAGAGACTGAACTGAACTGAAGGCTAATATCAATGCCTCTCTATTAAAAGTCTTAATTTACAAAGCTTCTTAGATCATGTGGGGGTGTGTGTGTGTGTGTGTGTGTATGTATATGTATCCACACATGTACACATGGCCATTTATATTACAAAAATATGTACTCTAGAATTCCTTGCACTAAGATCACAATCCTATTTATACATCCTTATGAATTCATAATTTTAAAAATATATACACTACATAAAATAAAATACCAATGACATGTCAAAATAATTACGCATGTTTTGAACCAGGTATCCCCCTTTTGTGTCTCTAGTTGAAAAGAATGATGTTAGGTCATTGTTTCCAAAAGGAGTTTCAGTCAAGAGTTTTAATTTTATATTTAAGCTAACAAGCCTCACAGTGTTTTTTATTTTAAAACATTTCCTGTTGTATATTTGAATACTGTGATCCAGGTTGATCTGTCTCCTGAGACCTTCATAATACACTTCATATGTGTGATTCTACTAACCAATTCATCTTCCATTAATAGCTCCTTTCACAAGTCTAGTCCAACTAACATCACTTTTTACTGGCTATATTCCAAAACTCAATAGATAATATTTCTTTCCTCCATTGTGTTAAATAATAAATATGATTCATAAGTGATTTTGATGAACCTTCTAGACATATCTTTGGGGAAATTGCAAGTTTAATATCCATTCATAAGGTGACTGGTGTGACTGGCCAGTAGACTTTCTTTTCTCTTATGTTTAATAAATAATTTGTTATGCCTTCTGCCTGATGACCACCTCACAAATGTAGATATACAAAAAGAGAGGTCTTTGAAATTTGCTTTCCTCTTTTTGTGCTAAGCTGTATATCATCAAATGGTGTGAGGCTTACGTTAAAAAACAAACAAAACTCAGCAAGTTTATGATTCTGTATGAATGCTGAGAAAACTTGCATAAGCGGAAACTGTTTGCTTGTGAGTGAGCAAGCAACTTTGGCATTCTTCAGACTTACCCCAGATAAAGAGAATCCAAGTATACCAGGAAGCCAGATGTGCTGAGATGATCAAGAAGATGAGGAAATGAGGAGCATCCCATGCAGCCGTCACACAATGGAGCCCTATAGCCTCCTGAGTCCAGAAGCTAGGACATGGCCCAGAGAAACCTAATCCAGATGAAATGACATATTTACTTTGTTATCTTTACATTTTACTACTTTTAGATGACATATTAGAAAATAAGGTAAGAACACAGGAAGGCAGATATTTTTCAGTTTGGAATTCCTTCTGGAATGGTCCTGAATTTTAAGCAAAAGTGCCCAAGGAAAACATGATAAATTTACCAGATTAATACACTTTTTAAAACTGTAAGCATAATTAGTTATTCAAAATCATTTGTTTAACTGATAGGCAACATGATATGGCTGAAAGTAAACTGAGAATTGAAGCAGAAGTTTGCTTCTGTTTGGTAGACTAATTGTTTTAGGTCAGGCTGACCAGAATTTGACTATCAAATTTCTTTTTTTTTTTTTTTTTCTTTTCTTCTTTTCCTTAACTGTGTAAGCATAACATAACCAACATTTTATTTTTATCTACAAATATAAGAATTAGATGTGATGATGTGAGTTAAGCATCTAGTTCTCTACCTGATATATTTCAGGTTCACTATAAATGTTAGTTTCCTTTCTTTATCTTACTTATGTCTCATTTTCTATAAACCACTTCATCTCTCTGAACCTATTTATTTACCTAAAAAAAAAGCAAAGATTTAACTTAGATGACCTCATTATTCCTATATTTGAAATTCAGTCATTCTATGATGTAGAACTTTGAAGCAATGTGATTCACCTAAGCAGTGGTTGTACCACACAAATAAAACCAGTGTGTTGTGAGAGACGAGAAATGATGAACTAAAGAACACATAGATTGTCCTAAAAACAGTAAAACTTTTAAAACTTTAAAATGGTGTATCTAGCAAACAGAAATTACTCTTGGCTCAAGTATATTTTTTAGATCAAAATTTCCAATATCGAATCTAAAGCTTTTAAATACTGATCTCAGTTATCTTATCAGCATCTCAGGTTGTTGACAGGACTGATAGAGAATGGATCAATCATAAATTAGATCAAACTAATTAGTTACTGTCTGTGTTAGAATTTTTCGTGGAAGTCAGTATCCCTGGAAAAATATAAGTTTGAAGTTACCCAGATCAGCCCAGAGAAAGACAGGAGAGCTGGGAAGATCAGATCAGAACAGAACCAATCAGTGTTTCTAGCTACATCGTGTTTTGGCTCTGAAGAAATGACCTCTCAGCACTCCTCTGAGAATCATGCCTTTATGGTTTACTTTTGTTTCCCGCCTCTCTGCCATGAATATGTCTGAGAAACTGCAGAATAAGAATGCAAAATAACACCTATATTTAGACACACTCCCACACAGACTCTAAAGCTTAATATTTCATTGAACACTACATAGAAAGACTGAATTAATATCCATAACTCTTCCATATCACTCATACTTCAAAGTTCTGTTGTTATAGATTTCTTTGGCCTATAAAGTTGCAAAATTAGCTAATGACAGTAATCTTTCTTTAACACTCAATTGTACTTCTTAAGAAAAAAAATTTATTAGATTTATTTCTCTTTTGACTCTGTATATTCACAGAATTTTCATTGATGTTGTAATAAATGCCAAATTTCTATCAAATAAAAACAAAATGTGAGCAATTTTTAGGACAATTATTTATAATCCAATTCTAAGTATTATAAGATAATCATAAGATCAAAATCATTTATGATCTAGTCTATTTTCAACTCTGTAACTAACCAGTTAGGTCATATTGCACAAATAATTTAACTTCTCTGACTTTCATTTAGTCTTTGTAAAATGTGGAGTTGGTGGAAGTGACTTTGAAGCTTATCGAGATTCTTATATTTTGTGATTCTTAAAGAAATATATCCCCAAATTGATCACTGGACAGTCCCCCCAAATTTTACAGACAGCAACAAGACAAAATTAAGGAAGGTTAAGACACTGATAAGCATGAGAAAGTGTTAGTCATTCAGTCATGTTCGAGAACTTGACCCCTTATAGATTTGCATCTTCACATTATGCAGATATTGTGATATTTATTTTCATTTTTTTAAATGAAAGTCAGAATTATTAAAATATAACTTAAATTGGAAAAAGTATATTTCTAGAATAATATACTTTAAGTGTTATCAGAGATTATTGGTAGGTGAAGGTACAGAATTGGATTTTTGCCCTCAATCTTTAAATATCAAAATTTTAAAATTATTTAGCCTTGACTACCAAATGCTTTTGAACTGTGGTGTTGGAGAAGACTCTTGAGAGTCCCTTGGACTGCAAGGGGATCCAACCATTTCATTCTGAAGGAGATCAACCCTGGGATTTCTTTGGAAGGAATGATGCTAAAGCTGAAACTCCAGTACTTTGGCCACCTCATGCGAAGAGTTGACTCATTGGAAAAGACTCGGATGCTGGGAGGGATTGGGGGCAGGAGGAGAAGGGGAAGACCGAGGATGAGATGGCTGGATGGCATCACGGACTCGATGGACGTGAGTCTGAGTGAACTCCGAGAGATAGTATGAACAGGGAGGCCTGGCGTGCTGTGATTCAAGGGGTCGCAAAGAGTTAGACACGACTGAGTGACTGAACTGAACTGAACCAAAATAAGTCTCAAGACTAAGGAACATTTTAAAAATATCATTAATAATAAGGCCTACACTATAATACAAATAGAATGAAATATAAATTCTTACAAATTAAGTCATTTCTTAAGACCATTTTATTATTCTGTATGTTTAAGTTAATGTGAAACAGTAGTAATAACAAACAACTTTGAACAATCTATTTTCTGTTATCCTGAGGTCAAATTTCTAAAAAGGAATGAAACAGACTCTAAAATTCTAGCACTTCTAAGGAATAATCTAGAACTGCTTAACAAATCTCTATATGTAATTTTATGTTTTTTACTAATTAAAGCATTGTTTTAAATATATATATCAATTTTTGAACATCAATGTTTTCTTACTGAATCAGACCTTGTTTTAGATATGTAAACAAAACACTTAAGTGTAATTTCAAGGAACATATTCATGCATTCATTGATTCATTTAACAAGCATTTACTGAGCAGTAGAGGAGGGCATGGCAACCCATTCCAATATTCTTGCCTAGAGAATTCCATGGACAGAGGAGCCTGGTGGGTTAGTCCATAGGGTTGCAAAGAGTCAGATATGATTGAAGGAACTTGGCACATGTTACCCTTCACAGCATTAGGTGTGATAGTATCCTTGATTTTTCTTAAATTATTGCCCATGAGATTTATAATGTTTTACAAGTAGAGTGCCCTGACAGTGCCCAAGAGCAATCCATTCTTTCTAAAGAATAATGTTTAAATGACCCTCCCTTTGCCACAGCTCAGATGAGAATTCTGATAAACTGGGAGAGAGAGTGGAGCAGCAAACAGTGATGTATCCTAGGATAAAAGGAGACAGCCAAAACAGTTCTCAATTTTCTCTCATTTGTAATGGAGGAAGTCACAATTTTTCACAGAATATTAAAAGAAGGCAAACATGGCATAGAAATCAACCCATTAAAACCTAGTAACAAAAGATTGTTCTTTGAGCAAGTGAATAAGCAAAGTCTAGCCTATTTTCTGAGATTAGTAATAAGGTTCTTAATGCAAGAAGCAGGTATTGCAGCCCAGATGTCATAGAATGACATAAAGATCATTTAGATTATACCCTGGCACATTCTTTTTCTTAGATGATCTTTAGTAATGAGAAAGTGGGAATTTATAAGAGAATAAAAATGAATGAATACATATGTATATAAATATGAACTGAAGAAGAGTTTAGGGTCTGTTTTTCTCAAATTATAATTTTGTCAACTTCATAAAGTTCTATATTATAGCAATTCTCATGACTTCATAGGCTCATCCACAAGCCATTTTTTAATTATTATACTCAAGATTTTTGTGCCATGAATGGGTAAGTCAAAGGGATAGTTTGACTTCCTACTGAATCCTCCAAGTTGGGAAGGAACATGATAGATTAAGGTAACATTTTATGGCATTTGGATGGATGAAGCAAAGAAGTCTAAATCCTATTCTTTCAATCAATTCTCCTAAATGGAAGCTGCTTCCAGGCCTATACACTTGAAAAAACCATAGAAAATTGATAGAGGTATTTTTTATTTTATTATTAGCCTGGCCAAGGCCTGATGATTATTACTCATCTACTGTCCCCAAACCCAAACAAGAGTCCTTCTCTCAACTTACTTAATAAACTGCATAAAGCAAGAGAAAGAAGGAAGAAGACCTTCGAAATAAATTGATAATACCTGCTAGTTATTATAGTCTACTTGATATCTTGCAATGTCATTCTCCTCTGGTGATGGGACAAAGGAGTTGAATTCTTTTTTTTTTTCTTACTACTCTAAAGAGATATATTTATATAGTGATATATTTTAACTAGTTTTCAGCTAAATAGCAAAATCATACAAAATAATACATTGTGATATCCTGCTCACATTCTAGTAAATTTTGAAAATCTAGTGAAGTTGCTATTAATCCACTTTATTAAATCCCTTACATATCTTAGAATGGGCTTCCCTGGTGGCTCAGATGGTAAAGAATCTGCCTGCTATGTGTGAGACCCAGGTTTGATCCCTCGGTTGGGAAAATCCCCTAGAGATCTTTCTCCTCTGGGAAAGGGAATGGCTACCCACTCCAGTATTCTTGCTTGGAGAATCCCAAGGACAGAGGAATTATAATTAAAATAGATAGAGCAGAGGATGCAAGTTGAAATGATCAGACAAGTAATAGAGAATGAGAAGTCTGGGAAAAGCTTGCCAATTTCTTGCCATATTTAAAGAGAACATACCATTACTCAGCTTCAGCCAATTGCTCTCATGTGAAAATATATGCTGAATATTTTCATAACCTTTCACTTTTAGCAGAATCTATAAATCAGTGCATTTTATGTAAGAATCCTATATTTATAAATATGAACCTAAACACTGTACATGTGAAACAGAACTATAAACAACATATTTAATTTTTCATTCTCAGGGTCTAGGATAAATAAATCTGATGGTATAACTGGAAGTTTTGTTTTATTTTGTTTTCTACAAATTTCTCATGTGAGTCCAATGGGAGCCACAATTAGGATTCATAGTTTTAAGGACTTTAGAAGAAATGCAAAACATCTGCCCTGAACTCATACTTGATACTCCACAGAAAATATGAAGTGAATGGATATCAAAACATTAGGACACATCAACCTGTAGTATCATATTATATCACTAGGTTTAGCATAGACAATACTTAGGAATTCAGAGTGAGAAATATTGAATGTGGATATGTGAGATGCAAGTGAAAGAAACTATCATGTTAAAAAAACAATATAGCTGAGAGTCTTTGAGCATAACTGGATAATAATATATTTTAAAAAGTAATAAGAAAATCAATCCAGGTGAAGAAAATCTTGTTTGATAGTTTAGAGACCTTGAAACTCAGGCAATGGTTTGATTATATTAAAAAAGAAAGAAAGGAAACAACAGCCAAAAAAGGAAAAACAGGCCAAAATGGAGTCACTTGCGCTAAGCTCAACATCAGCAAGCCAAGGCTTAATACATGACCTAATTGCCAACAATTTCAATCTGAAAATATCTGGGAAGCACTAGTGAGGTAATCTGTCTGACAGACCCCCACCCTTCCTCAAAGAAGGTGACCTTACCTGAAACAATCCTCTGTTTGCTAAAATAGCTTCCTTGCTTTGCCTTCTTCTGTCTAAATCTTCCATTTTGTACAGCTCCCTGGAGTTCCTTTCTATATGCCAGACAGGATACTGCCCCATTCATGAATCATTGAATAAAGTAAATTAGATCTTCAATTTTAGTGAATTTTTTTCTGTTAACAATTATATGGTATAAGGTAGCCTTTAAGGACAAATTCCCACAATGATATGTTTGAAAATTATTCTAGTTTGCAGTCTAGTCAGGCAATATAGACATCAATAATGATAATGAAAGTATCAGAGGAAACCTGAACACACTTCTGATTATGGGGGCTTCTGCAAATTATCTAATCTCTGTAAATCATAGCGTTCTATCTGTAAAATAGAATTATCTAATTCAAAGTTCTTATTGTATGCATTAGACGTACATTGCATTAGAACAATCACCGTGCCAATGCTGCTGCTGCTTGCTAAGTCATTTCCGACTCTTTGCAACCCTATGGATTGTAGCCCACCACACTCTTCTGTCCATGGGATTCCCCAGGCAAGAATTACTGGAGTAGGTTGCCATTTCCTTTTCCAGGGGATCTTTCCAACCCAGGGATCAAACCCACATACCTGCTTGGCAGGTAGATTCTTTACCACTGAACCACTGGGAAGCCCATCCCTGTGTCAGTAAAAATTCACTAAGGGCACCTATTATTCTAGACATATTATGTTAAGTGATACATGCTGCATCAACAATTTCTTTGAAAAAACAACCTAGTTCAACTGCCCAGACGGCAAAAAATGAAAGAACAAAAAAGGCACTAAGTCATTAATAGTGTCTTAATGTAGGTGATTCTAATTCTGAAGCATTTTTTCATCTTAAGAGAAAAGCAAATTAGGCTATGTTGGAGCCTCTAGATAGAGTCACACTCACACTAATAAGCATTAGCACCATAACAGCCCTTACTACATTTATTATCCTAGTCCTACTAACAATTCTTGAATTTGCAGTAGCTATAATTCAAGCCTACATATTTACCCTTTTAGTTAGTCTATACCTGCATGACAACACATAATGACACACCAACCCAATTTATTCATTAATAATGTCTTAGATCTCTTTTGGAAGAATTTACATTATATTAATTACTTTGGGTTTACATATAAAGACATTCCATTTACCTTCGATTTTTTTCAATGCTTTGGTCAATTATGTCTGGTTTGCTATTTTCTTACAAGTTATAGAATATGCTGAATTCCAAAAATCTAAATTGTAGGTCATACTAAAGTGGTATGCAACTGATTGCTATTAATATCTCTGTTTTTCACATATACAGAATTTATTTCCATCTGGGAAATCTACTCTTCCCCTTACCCTGTCAGAAAAATTATCGCCAAACTTGAAAATAGGCAATACATATATATGGACATATATACCTCATGTGTTTTTCTGGCATCATAATCTTGACTTTTTATTTTATTTATTTTTCATAAGGTGCAGGTAGAAAAGATGAAAGTTTTTCCTGATATCTGTAATATTTTCTTTATAAGTTGACTTGACAACCCATATATATCCTTAGCCCAGATATATCCATAGGACACTCCCTTACTTCATGAGGGTTTCTCCTCAATATGGCACCATATCAGCATAGATTTCTAGAACCACGTTATATTTGTTAAGTAGCCCCACCACAGCATTTCTTACCCCCTTACTTTGCTCTATTTTTATAAATTCATCTTTTAAAAACAATTCTTCCTTTCCATGTCCTTTAGTTTTAGTCATCGCTTATTTGGTAGGATTTCATTTTCAAGTCACATTTTTCCAAAAAGAAGGGGTATTGTCTCCCTCGAGTTTTCTATTATTGAAAACATCTGCTGATTGCTTTCCATTTGAACAACACCTTGGCTAGTACAACATATAGGGAAACATAACCCATTCTAGGATTTTTGGGTTTTGGTCTCTTGTGTCTCTTATATCTGTTTTTGTTTTTTTTTAACCAACCAGTATCCAGTGAACTTTTCTGTTTTTGTCATTTTTGTTTTTTAAAATACCAGTGACTCAAACTCTAATATACATATGAATCTTACAAAGTATGGATTTGGTAGGTCTGATGTGCAGCCTGAGATCTGCATTACTAATGAGCTCCTAAGTCATTTCACTTTTTGAAAATTCAATTTAACAACAACAGCAAATAAGCAGTTCACCCATTTCTACCACCCTCCACCTCTCCCCTATGGCAACTACCAATATGTTCTCTGTATCTTTGAGCTCAGTTTATATAGATGTAGATACAGATATAGACATAGATTCCACCTATAAGGGAGATCATGCAGTATTGTATTTTCCGACATTTCACTTAGCATAATGCCCTTGAGGTCCTTCCATGTTGTTGCAATGGCAGCATTTCACTCTTTTTGTGGTTAAATAATATTCCATTAATATATTCCATCCCGATTATACATAATTATATATTTCAGTTATATATAATTGTGGGGTTTATATATATATATAAACCTCACAATTTTCTTTTCCATTCATCAACTAATGGCACCTAGATTGTTTCTGTATCTTGGCTATTGAAAATAATGCTGCAATTAACAGGGAGATGCATATATTTTTTTGAATTAATATTTTTGTTTCCTTTGGATAAACACCTAGAACTCGAATTGCAGGATCATCAGTAGTTCTAGTTTTCAATTTTTCAGGAATTTCCATAGTGGCCATGTCAATTTACATATGCTCAACAGTACAAGAGAATCCCCCTTCCTTCACACCTTTGCCAACATTTATACCTAGACTTTTTAATACTAGTCATTCTAACAGGTTTGAGGTAGTACCTTAAATGTTTTGATTTGCACTTCCCTGATGAATAGTATAGACCATTTTTTCATGTACCTGTATGTCTTCTTTGGAAAAATATCTATTCAGATCTGCTCATTTTTAAACTGGGTCTTTTCCTTTTTTGTATTAAGTTCTATAAGTTCTTTATGTATTTTAGGTATTAGTCTATTATCAACTATATAATTTGCAAAGATTTTCTCCATTCAATATACTTCCTTTTCATTTTCTTGATAGTCTATATAATTTCAGGTCTTATATTCAAGACTTTAATCCATTTTGAGTTAATTGTGTATGGCGTAAGATAAATATTCTAGTTGCATTCTTCTTCCTGTGACTGTCCAGTGTACCCAAACACTACTTATAGAAGTGATTTTCATTGTCTCATTCTATAGTATTGGTTCCTGTGCAGTAAATTAAATGGCCATCTATGTATGGATTTATTTTTTAGTTCTCTTTTCTGTTCCATTAATCTTCTTGTCTGCATTTATGCCAATACCATGCTCTTTTAATTGTTATAACTTTGTAATATATTTTAAAATGAGGGAACATGATACCTCCAGCTTTGTTCTTCTTCTCAAGATTTCCTTGGCTATTTAAGGGCTCTTATTCCATAAAAATTTTAATACTTTTCCTCTGTGAAAAATGTCCCATTGGAATTTTGACAGAGATTGCACTGAATTTGTAGATTGGTCTGGGTACCATAGACATTTTAACAATGTTAATTCTTCTAATCCAGGAATGTTGAATATTTTCCCATTTATTTGTGTTTTCTTCAATTTCTTTCATTATGTCATTTATTTTCCAATTTATAGGTTCTTTGCCTCCTACAGGTTAAATTTATTCTTAGTATTATATTCTTTTTGATGCAACTGTAAATCAGATTATTTGACTACCTGTTTTGTGATTCTTTATGGGCAGAAGTCAACTTGTGTATTGTTATCTAGAGAGATGCAAATAATTCATGCCTGGTGGAACAGGAAACACCAAAGTTATAATTCCCTGAAAGACATTAGCCAGTTTTATATATAATCTGCAAATGTATTATAGCATTACTTTATATCTGGCTACTCAAATAGCTCTTGAACTAGTTTCAACAGTTTACTGGTTCTTTCATTAATTATAAGTTGAATAAAATCTTTGCCACATACTGTTTCTATATTTGCAGAAGTCAAGTCACACTTTTTGGCCTTTTGAAAATCTCCCTTTAACACCTGTACATCTTCATTATGATGACACTGAAGTCAAGATCTGCACTTCTCTGCTCTTTTTCAATATCACAAAAAAAAATTGTCATTGTAACTCCTCATGAAGCTCATAGAATTAAAGTTGTGAGAAATTCAAGCAGTCAAATAAATAATAAATATAGTATAAGGCTGAAAAGATACTCTAGCCAGAAAACTCTCATCAACTTGTTTTTCTCAAACAAGAACTATATAAAAGTGCAGATTCTGTTATCCAGATTGCTACCTCCATTCCCATTTTTTTTCCTCTCCAGTGCTATGGACTCTAAATTCTTAAAAGTCTAGAAGTCATCTTTCTTAATTATCAATTATATCTCAATGTACAGCTGTTCAAATGTATCTAATTATTTTCAACTAAAAAAGCTATGTTTTCTCAAACTTCTAGATTAATTAAGAGCACTTCCCAATCATTCAATCTAGAAACAACCTCAGGCACATTTGTTCATGCAGAAAATATTTATAGAGTACAAATATGTACAGTGCAATATCTTGTGTTCTATAGATATACTGGCATAAAAAATAGAAATAGATATTCAAAAAATGCTGCATATATTTCTGCTATCTACTAATTATTAAAATAAGCATTTTGAGAAGAATATTCAAGACAATAAAATAGCAATAATTCATGGTAGGAAAATAATTTAGGTAAGATAAATCACTCTCTGAGGAGAGAACACATGAATGGAAAACTGAAGTATAAGAAGAAACTTGAGAAGAACATTATCTCAGTTCTGGGAAAACTTGAGCTTGACTGAAAACTGTATAAAGCTTGACATGATGGGAGATTGGTGGATTAAAGCAAAATATTGCTAGGTGGGTAAAGAAGTCTAGTGGGTGTGTATATGGAGAAGGCAATCACACCCCACTCCAGTACTCTTGCCTGGAAAATCCCATGGACAGAAGAGCCTGGTGGGCTGCAGTTCATGGGGTCGCTAACAGTCGGAGATGACTGAGCGACTTCACTTTCACTTTTCACTTTCATGCACTGGAGAAGGAAATGGCAACCCACTGCAGTGTTCTTGCCAGGAGAATCCCAGGGACAGGGGGGGGCCTGGTGGGCTGCCGTCTCTGGGGTCACACAGAGTCGGACACAACTGAAGCGACTTAGCAGCAGCAGCAGCAGCAGGTGTGTATGTGGCTGCCATATGACTTTCAAAAGCAGTTTATCAGAAAACAATTTTATGAAAATCACCAGTGCCTATGACATGGTTCAGGGTGACAGGGATATGAATAATGAATTAAAATATATATGATATATTTTATTTCGGATCTCATGCCATGTATCAGTTCAGTCACTCAGTCGTGTCTAACTCTTTGCGACCCCATGAATCGCAGCACACCAGGCCTCCCTGTCCATCACCAACTCCCAGAGTTCACTCAGACTCACGTCCATTGAGTCCGTGATGCCATCCAGTCATCTCATCCTCTGTCGTCCCCTTCTCCTCCTGCCCCCAATCCCTCCCGGCATCAGAGTCTTTTCCAATGAGTCAACTCTTCGCATGAGGTGGCCAAAGTACTGGAGTTTCAGCTTTAGCATCATTCCTTCCAAAGAAATCCCAGGGCTGATCTCCTTCAGAATGGACTGGTTGGATCTTCTTGCAGTCCAAGGGACTCTCAAGAGCCTTCTCCAACACCACAGTTCAAAAGCATCAATTATTCAGCTCTCAGTTTTCTTCACAGTCCAACTCTCACATCAATACATGACCACTGGAAAAACCATGGCCTTGACTAGATGGACTTTGTTAGCAAGTAATGTCTCTGCTTTTCAATATGCTATCTAGGTTGGTCATAACTTTTCTTCCAAAGCGTAAGCATCTTTTACTTTCATGGCTGCAGTAACCATCTGAAATTATTTTGAAGCCCAGAAAAATAAAGTTTGACACTGTTTCCACTGTTTCTCCATCTATTTCCCATGGAGTGATAGGATCGGTTGCCATGATCTTCGTTTTCTGAATGTTGAGCTTTAAGCCAACTTTTTCACTCTCCCCTTCCACTTTCATCAGGAGACTTTTTAGTTCCTCTTCACTTTCTCCCATAGGGTGGTGTCATCTGCTCATCAGGAAGTTCACGGTTCACGTATGGCTGAAGTTTGGCTTGGAGAGTTTTGAGCATTACTTTACTAGTGTGTGAGATGAGTGCAGTTGTGAGGTAGTTTGAGCCTTCTTTGGCATTGCCTTTCTTTGGGATTGGAATGAAAACTGACCTGCAGGCATGGGGCCATCTGCAATCATTCACATTGTCTAACTACAAACTTCCTTTGATTCCATGAAAACGTGTAGGAGATACCATAATGTTATCTTTTAAGCATTTCAATAGCTTCAATTTGTTTCTTTGGTATGGATAAATCCATTTCATAGAGAAGTGTGAGATCTTGGGAAAGATCATGGCATAGCATATAAGAATGATTTGGAATCAGATTCATCTGGATTCTGTGTCCAGCTCCATCACTCATTAGGTGTGCAATCTTAAGAACTGTATTTAACATTATTCATTATATTCACTATTCATGCCTACATTGTCAGCAGTTAAGATTGCACACCTAATGAGTGGTGGAGCTGGACACAGAATCCAGATGAATCTGGACACAGAATCCAGATGAATCTGATTCCAAATCAGTCTTATGTGCTATGCCATGCTCTTTCCCTAGATCTCATACTTCTCTATGAAATGGATTTATCCATACCAAAGAAAAAAAAATAAAACTATTGAAATGCTTAAAAGATAACATTATGGTATCTCCTACACGTTTTCCTGGAATCAAAGGAAGTTTGTAGTTAGACAATGTGAGTGATTGCAGATGGCCCCATGCCTGCAGAATTACTGCTTTCATATGTGGTCAGTGCTAGGCATCTAAGACAGTTCATGAAAAGTAAGAATGACTACAGTTGGTACCTCAGGTTTCCAGGATCAGGGCCATGATTCTGTTCTATAATTTTGCTTATCTTCTGCTCTAAATACTTACTTTAAGTCAGAGCAGAAAGTATCAGGATTAAAGAAAGTGAAGACTATTGATACAGGAACTGTGGTCTATAGACAGTGAAAGGAAGCTCCTTTAAAATTCAGAATCCAGATCTTCTGAATTAGAATCTGCATTTTAAGAACTCTTCAGATAATTAGTATGTATGTTCAAGTTTGTCAAACATGAATTTAGAGATCAGAAAATGGCCTAGTTGCATTCAGTATACAAGCTGCCTTCCCCCTGCCCCTACCCCCCATAAATCTTCTCTTTGAGATATCACTAGCTAACCTCATTTGTAAGGCTAACCTTGATTATAACATTCCTTTGAGAGAAAGAGAACACTAATTATTCAAACTGTAAAAATAAAATATAGAATTTAAGGAATACTTCATTTTCATAAGAGAAATGCACGAAGCAAACAGGAAAAAAATAAATTATGTGGTTTATCAAATAGTATATTGCCTAGCTGTAAATTTTTTCTACTTTGTACATTTATTTTCCCTACAATTCACCTTTATATTAAAATTAACCTAAGCATAGGTTAAAATAGAGAGTTTCCTCATTTGGGCCAGCAAAAAAAAAAAAAGCAAGAACTTCCCTTTGATCACTGGTGTATCAATTCAAATCTATAACTAAAAATTAGCTAAGAGATCATAAAAGATTATTATTTTATTTCAGCATTTTCTACATCATTGTATTTTCAGAGTAGAATGGAATGCAAATACAATCTCACTTAATTTTATCATTCAAACCATATTTTTCCCTCATAAGACCGTGAAAAAAAATCAGCTTTCCACATAATTATCTGTAAAATGATATGCTCATTTAAAAAGACATATAAAGTGTGTGACTTTTGGCAGAGATTGTCTAAGTGCCTAAATGATGAGATGGGGAGAATAAAATTTCCTATTTGCTCCCCACAATATTGACTTCATACAAGCTGTTTTCAAATGTAGTATTTCCTGGGAATCAACCTGCAAAATGTATAGAATTATGTATTTGTTCCTTAGCTCTTTCATTTATGTAAATAAAGCATCCTGCTGGTTTTAGCTTTACACACCTTAGCAGACTTTTGTTCATCTTAGAGGTGCACATAAATGTAGGAGGCATCACAATTTTACTCAGTTCATGGCAGGCTATGATTGCTGGAGGAAAATACTTTGTTAAACTGAATTGGTTATTTAAAGTAATCAAACCAACTAAAGTCTTAGAATATTCCATGAGAGTAAAATTGTTTTCTCATCTGCACTGTGAACCTATTCAATAAGGCCATTTTCTTATCAAACTATAAATTTGGGAATACAATATTGTATTTTAACATGGTACTATGAGCATTTTAATTCTGTTAGGAGCAAAATAATGATAAACATGGATAATAGTAATAATAATAATCCCTTTCCCTAAAGAGTCCTAGAAGTCCTAATTTACTGACTGGTAGCTACTTTCACTAAGTAGAAATACAGTAATTTAATAATCTTACCATAGCAGTTTTCACTAAAGAAAATTAACTAATTCATTATTGCTTATAATTTGCTGAGGCATAGCTGCCATATTTGTAAAATCAGCAGGTTCTGAAAAAAATACAAGTTTTTAAATGAATGTTCAATTTCCCCCAAACACATAAATGATACAATTACTTAGCTCCCTCTAGTGCCAATTTCTAATATAAACTTAATTGTAATAACGGTATTCACCATGCAATTTGGGAACAAATTAAAATTTTACTAGGCAATAATTAACAAACTTTCAAACATTTAGTAGATTGATGTCAAAAATGAGCAATATTTGGCTGTTGATATTGTCATAGGTAGGCTTATGGCTGGTGTTAAAATGATAGTGTTTCTTTGCGTATTTTACTTTATATGTTTCAATCAAAAACAAATACACAGAGAGTAGTAAAGGAATGTTGCTAAGAGAAACTGCTGCTTACAATGGGATATCTTTGTACACCTCAATTCAGCTGTAATAATCTCATTTAATTTGTGGGTTGTAGTCATCATTATTTTAAATCTGAAAAATACAAGAAGAAAGACACCTCAATGTTTCTATGAAGGTATATAGGAATAAGACAATTTGCAATTATACATGAAAACAGAGTAGGTATATGATACTAAAATAGAAAATAAAAATGGCAAGATGTCTTTTTTCTAAGTTGAGTGTAGTAAAGTTGCTGCAGAAAAGATTTTGAAAAATGTTTTTAATTACCTGCAGTTTCCTTTGAGTTTGCAAACTCAATGAAGAACATTTTAGGTATATTTTTAAATATTTCAGAAATTGGAATAAATAAGTAAACCTATGGCATTATGCCTAAAGCTTTCTAAACATTTTTATTTCTAAATCTTAACAGATAAAGCCTAGTAATATCTATTGCAATGTAATTATATGAATAATATTTTAGAATCTCATATTTCCTTCATATCCTTGACTCAGTGAAAAAAAATATAAATTTCCAGAAAGGTGAGGGTTTTTTTTTCTTGCTTGCTGAAAACTAGAGAACAACTTTCTCTGTGTATTTTTAAAGAGGTAGTTATTTTCTTATTTGCTGTTTAGTTGCTAAGTCATGTGCAACTCTTTTGTGACCCCATGGACTGTAGACTGCCATGCTTCTCTGTCCATGGGATTTTCCAGGCAACGATACTCAAGTGGACTTCCATTTCCTTCTCCAGGGGATCTTTCTGACCTAGGGATCGAATCCATGTCTCCTGCATTGCAGGAAGATTCTTTACTGCTGAGCCACTAGGGAAGCCCATTATTTTCTTACTTACTTGTAGCTATAATCCCTTGACCAGTTATCCATGTCCACTGTTCCTATTCCTCCCTTTGTTTTTACACAATAGGATATGAGGGTTGACTATCAAGAGTGAAACTAAATCTACATTCCCTTGTTTAGAACTGGAAATACAAGTTAGGTTTATTTTCCAATGGAAAGCTGAAATGTGATTTATAAAAGCTGATATATACACATATACACACACACTCCTGGAAAATTTAACTCCGAGAAGAACCACCAACTCTCTTCAGACTCACGTACATTGAACATTGAATGTACAAACTCCTAGCAGAAAAAAAATTGATTCAGGAGTAAAAACAAAACAAAGCATATTTAACATAAGAACAATCTCTTCTATTATTTTTTATTTTTAGTCTTAAGAAATTTCAGATCACTTAATGTTGAAAATGAATCATTTAATGTTGAAACTGAAGAAAATACAAAGAACCACAGTGAAAAAACAAGGTCATGTCTTTGGTCAGAGGATGTTAGTAGAATTAACTAGTGGGAAGATAAATCCATGGGTATCTACAGGAAACAAGATTATTGAACTCTCTATCTCAGCAGAAAGTCAGGTAAGGATAGACTAGACATCAATAACTAATGAGGTGACTGCATTTATTCAGAATCAACCCTTAACCAAGTTTCACTTTTCTTAGTCCACCCACCTTGTATATATAGTATGCTGCTGCTGCTGCTGCTAAGTTGTGTCTGACTCTGTGCGACCCCATAGATGGCAGCCCACCAGGCTCCCCCGTCCCTGGGTTTCTCCAGGCAAGAACACTGGAGTGGGTTGCCTTTTCCTTCTCTAATGCATGGAAGTGAAAAGTGAAGTCGCTCAGTCAAGTCTGACTCTTCACAACCCCAGGAACTGCAGCCCCCCAGGCTTCTCTGTCCAGGGGATTTTCCAGGCAAGAGTCCTGGAGTGGGGTGCCATTGCCTTCTCTGATATATAGTATGGTTTTGACTATAATCAGAACCTTTCAAAAAATATATATACATTTCACTTTCATTTACAAATATGAGCCACAAGTTTAGAATTGTCCTTATTATGCAGTAAGCTATTGCCCAGAAAACAAACTTACTCACTGAATGTTTAGAGGGAAATTATATATTTTCTGAAACAATAAAGATGAATTTCACTTCATATTTCCATTTTTCTTTTGAGGCCTCTATTATTGAAAAGATAGTTAAGTGTTCTGTATATAAATAAGAATTATGTTTTAAAAACATATTTGGGGAGCTCACTTTCATGGTTTTACTTTTGTCTCTGGCTCAAGCTTACATCACAAGAAGTTGAATGAAACAGAATATGGTTACTCATTTATAACTGGATTATAAACTAATAATATCAACAGCAATAGCAAAAGGAATAAAAAGCAGCTTTTCTGCTCATGTTCTCAGAATTTTCCTTGTATTAATTTATTTAGTCTTCCCAATTAGGAGAAGGCAATGGCAGCCCACTCCAGTACTCTTGCCTGAAGAATCCCATGGAAGGAGAAGCCTGGGGGGCTGCAGTCCATGGGGTTGCGAAGAGTCAGACTTGACTGAGCGACTTCACTTTTCACTTTTCACTTCCATGCATTAGAGAAGGAAAGGGCAACCCACTCCAGTGTTCTTGCCTGGAGAATCCCAGAGACGGGGGAGCCTGGTGGGCTGCCATCTATGGGGTCGCACAGTCAGACACAACTGAAGGGACTTAGCAGCAGCAGCAGCAGTCTTCCCAATTACCTAAGGATTTAGGCATTATTATTATCTCTTGTATTAATTTATTTAGTCTTCCCAATTAGGAGAAGGCAATGGTAGCCCACTCCAGTACTCTTGCCTGAAGAATCCCATGGAAGGAGAAGCCTGGGGGGGCTGCAGTCCATGGGGTTGCGAAGAGTCAGACTTGACTGAGCGACTTCACTTTTCACTTTTCACTTCCATGCATTAGAGAAGGAAAGGGCAACCCACTCCAGTGTTCTTGCCTGGAGAATCCCAGAGACGGGGGAGCCTGGTGGGCTGCCATCTATGGGGTCGCACAGTCAGACACAACTGAAGGGACTTAGCAGCAGCAGCAGCAGTCTTCCCAATTACCTAAGGATTTAGGCATTATTATTATCATCTATTTTACAAATGGGGAAAATGAGTCATTCAATCAAGTCTGCAGTCAATAAGCAGAAGAGGGAAGTTGTCAAGAACTTAGGCGATATGATTTCAGAAATGGAGCCTTAAGCTGAGTGAGCAATGTTCTAACCATGACATAAAGGGCCTGATTAATAACAGAACAATAATACAAATGTACATTTCTTTGACAATTAACAGTTTCAGAGAGATATCAATCTTTTTATCTCATTGATTCTCCCACATAAGTATTAGACAAATACATCTGTCATATCACTTCTCTTAAAAATGAAGAAACAAAAGGTCCTGTAACTTTCAAAGATCACACTCTTAAAGTTCTGAGTAGGATAAAGAACAAAGGTGTTTCTACTCTTAATCATTAATAGTTCACCCTTGCAATCATAAAATTGTGGTTTTTTTGAAATATACTTTTAAGTAAAACTTCAAATCAAGTGTTTAACATTTAAATCCTAGTCAAATCCCACAAACCAAAATGTTTCCAACATACAGTTCTTATGTCTGTCCATAATAGTGCCCTTTCTAAAGTTACCCCAAAGCAAGATACAATAAAGAAATTTCCTTCTGAGTCTATGGTGTCATGTAATTTTTTTGCATCACAAGCACAACATCCAAAACACATCTCTCTCTAAAACGCTTTCTGAATAGTATAAAAGTTGACCTAGGTAACAAAATAATGATCTTATTATCAACTAACTCTATTTCCTGTGCTTTGAACGAGCTTACCTAATGAATTGGTAGAAATTGGAACTTAGCTAAACTTTTATGGCTAAATTATACCTATGATTTACAAAACATGTACTTTTTTTTTTTTCAATACAGCAGCAACACTTGCTGCTAAGTACAAAAATGATTAGCTACAAACCAACCTACTATAGAATATCAAAATGTATTTGCCCAATAAAGAACTAATGGGAATTATGCAGATTATGTTTCTTTCTCCAATGAAATCAACCAAGCTTCACATCAATAGGAAAATGAAATATAACTGATATATGAAACAATATATACACAAAGAAATAACCAAATGTATTTCTGGTTATTTTTAGACATGTTTTTTTTTCATGTAATTATTTGGTAATGAACTGAAATAAAGGTTTATAGCATTTGGTAGGTACCTGAATAGGCTGAAATATTAGTCAACAAAGAATATTATTGTGATATTTCAAATCAAAACACATATTTATAATTATAATGTAGATTGTACATGTTAATAGAAACCCTGTCTCTTATACACATCTAGATGTGTATAAGAGACAGTTTAAAAAGACATATAAAGTGTGTGACTTTTGGCAGAGATTGTCTAAGTGCCTAAATGATGAGATGGGGAGAATAAAATTTCCTATTTGCTCCCCACAATATTGACTTCATACAAGCTGTTTTCAAATGTAGTATTTCCTGGGAATCAACCTGCAAAATGTATAGAATTATGTATTTGTTCCTTAGCTCTTTCATTTATGTAAATAAAGCATCCTGCTGGTTTTAGCTTTACACACCTTAGCATTTTTCATAATACTTTTCATAATTAGATTTTTATTTTGTAACTTTCTTCTAAGTGTTATTCTGTTGATAACAAAGAACTCAGAAAAGTAAGAAAGTAGTGCACTTGTTTGATCAACTTAGGGAAGTAAAGTGAATTAACTAAATTTTCTCATTCTGTAATACTAACCACTAAATAAAAATCTACTTTAAAATTATTTCTTTAGAAATTTTGTGATTGAACAATTCATTATAAAGGTAACTGGTAGTAAATGTCTCTCCTCTGTAGACAATTTTATTCAAAAGAGGAATGAAGAGATTAGACATTCCTTTTCTCCCAATCATCATCTTTTTGGAGCATCATCTGGATCATATGCAATAAAGTATCTCTTTTCACTCTAAGCAACTGGCAAAGAAAAGAAAAAGCATCATTTCAGCACACATTTAAATTTAGCTTAGATAACTAAAGTAGATATGTGTTTCTATTGTTAAAGCTTCAGGATATATTTGCAAATATCAAAACAAGCACCTAATAATTTTGCTGGAAAAAAACAACAACAGTAGCTAGACATTGCCCAAATCATAAAGTCCTTTGCACAAACTCTGAGAACTGTCTTGTCAAGATAATCTGTCCTTATGCAACAGCAGGAAAAAACAGATGGGCAGTACCATGTTTTTAAATGCCTATAGGTTTGGATTATGTTTGAAAAGCTGGTGAAATTGTTTCTAGAAAAAAGTGACAAGATAATTTCACTGACTGTCTTTATGATCATTTATTTAAGAGCAGAAAGAAAATTAACCATTCTCCATCAAGTAAACAAAAAGGGTTATAAGATCAAAACAACAGAGACTACTACTCTTTTCCTATTATAAAATCATGAAAATAAATGGGTATAGTGCAAAGGGTTGCTTTTTACAATTAGAAAGATAGAGGACACAAAAGATAACAGAGCAGTGCCTTCTGAAAATATAACAAATAATTTTATTTATTGGCAAATAGTTGTTTATTGTAATTTCCTCCTCTGAACTATATTGAGTAATTTTCTGTTTGTATTTGATACTGAATTCTCCACATTACCTGTACGCATTTGCCTAACTAATATTACATTTAAAAGAATTTGGAAATCTAAGAACTAGCTAATTAGAAATCAACAACCTGGAAATTTACAGTGGATTAGTAAGCTTGCGAGTGCACTATGAAGTCCAATTAAATCTCACTAAACACCGAAATAATTCATTTGATTGTGAACAATTCACTCCAGCAACAGGAAGTTTTATACTTGTTGTGCAGGACAACTTAGATCGTTTAAATACATTCTTAATAATAAAGGCTGAACTTCGACTAGTTTCTACAAACCAATTTATTGAGTAGCAGTTGCTGCATCAGTTTATTGGCTATTCAATTTAAAATCTTTAAGCACAAAGTATTCTTTGGTTTAAGCCAACCCACAGAGGGACAAATCGGCCAGATGGCCATGGTGCCGATTCGGCAAATACTAAACTGCTTACTGGAATGAGTCAACTGCAGAACTGATTAATTGATCTAGTCACATATTCAAAACTTTTGCTTCTTATCCCATTAAAAGTAGCACTAATGAGCCATGGCTATGACCTTCCAGTGAGAAGCCACAAGTTCCACAACCCCTCAATATTTACCACCCAAATTTAATCTTTTTAATGGACACCTTAAAAGGGATCTGATAGAAAATACTAAGAGCTGCTCAGATACTAAAACACTTAGGGAGGCTTTGATTAATGTTGCATGATTAATCAATTGATTAATATAGTTTTCAATACAGATGTTAGGACATTGTCTACTTTAATCAACCATTCTGAAAATAGTGAAGATAAATGCCATACTTTTGTGTCTGCTTAAAAAAAATCCTTTCTTTAAAGGTTGTTAATTATGACATAAGCCTTATTTACCACAGTCAAATTTTATCTAATGTTGACATTTTTATACATAGGAACCATTAATGAGATAAGTGGGATCCTTTTGGCAAAGTCATATTTTAATCTCTTTAAAAATAATTTACTTAGCCAATTTATGGACATTTTCCTTAATGAGAAATTATTTTAGAATGACACCGCAAAATGCATTAAAATCTTAAAGTTTTATTTTTATTTTCCAAGACTGTTTGTAATTTGTGATGATGCTTTCCACCATACTAAAACTGAAATCTTTATTCCAGTCAAAAATAATCACCCTGTAATTACTGTGACAAACTGCCCAAGCTGTATCATCGTGGCCATTTCAACTAATGATATTGTATTAGAATGCCTAGCAATAGACTTCAAATGGAAAATATAATTATGTGCATTAGTTTGTCTAAGCATTTATAAGATCACATATCCATCAGTTTTCAGGTCTCATAAAGAAAACCATACATCACTGTCACTGTGAGTTTTGTTATTGAAAGCACAGGCCTTTTCAAACTGAGCTTAAGATGTGTATCTTAAATTCCACTTGTTTTGTGGATCACTAAAGTCCCTGTAAGTTAAACCAGCATAATTGAGAAGAGCTTTTCCTCTGGTGACAGAGGAACTCTGTAGCATAGACTCCTTCACACTCTGGCCAAATGGAAGTTTAGCCAACCCGAGACAGCTTAATCTAGCTTTTCTACACCTCTTAAATCTGTGGGAGTCAGATTTGGCATAAAAACCAGTGGAAAGGCTTTTGGGAAAAGTATCAAATTAAGGTTTGATACTGTTAGCTCTACTGACCTAAAAGAAATTAGAAGGGGGAAAAAAAATCATACAAAAAGAGATATAAAGTGTGAATTTGGTGGCGAAGAGAAACAAATTTCAATGAATAATGTGTGATAAACTTAAACGTCTTTATAATGAATGACAGTATTAAAAATATTGTTAATTAATTTACTGGACTGAAAATATGGCCCTAACTCTGCATACAACAAAGTTAGTAACCTTGGGAAAGTTGCTCAGACTTTTTATCTCATAGTTTTCTCTTTTGTAAAATGAAAAGATAGATGGTTCCTTTGATCCTCTCTTGTTTCAGGTTACTAAATGATATGAGTCAAGGCTCAATTTAGAAAATATTTTTTCTGTTAGATCAAATGAAAATATGCATCCTGATTGCATAAAATAATCTATCAACAGGTATATGACATTCCTCTCCTACCAGGAATAGTTAAGTTATAAAATATTATACCTCCATATGTTCAAATTAGAATGGTTTAACTTCTCATGTTGTGTGTTCATTATCTGTAGTAAGTGATAATTTGCATGTGATTGCTTCCCTGATAGCTCACCTGGTAAAGAGTCCACCTGCAATGTGGGAGACCTGGATTTGATCTCTGGGTTGGGAAGATCCCCTGGAGAAGGGAAAGTCTACCCATTCCAGTATTCTGGCCTGGAGAATTCCATGAACTGTATAGTCCATGGGGTTGCAAACAGTGGAACATGACTGAACAAATTTCACTTCACACTTCCTCTTGAAATGTGTCACCTATGTATGGTGCTGAAAATGTGTTCAAATATATTCCAGTATCTTTAAATCAGACTTCTACTAGATCTGAAATGAGAAAATTCACCACTGTATCATATAAATCTAGTAGAAGTGAGTTTCTCAATAATAGTACTACCAGTATTTAGCTAACTTCAGATATGCAGATGACACCATCCTTATGGCAGAAAGTGAAGAAGAACTAAAGAGCCTCTTGATGAAAGTGAAAGAGAAGAGTGAAAAAGTTGGCTTAAGCTCAACATTCAGAAAACAAAGATCATGGCATCTGGTCCCATCACTTCATGGCAAATAGATGGGGAAATAGTGAAAACAGTGGCTGACTTTATTTTGGGGGGCTCCAAAATCACTGCAGATGGTGATTGTAGCCATGAAATTAAAAGATGTTCACTCCTTGGGAGGAAAGTTATGACCAACCTAGACAGCATATTAAAAAGCAGAGACATTACTTTGTCGACAAAGGTCTGCCTAGTCAAGGTTATGGTTTTACCAGTAGTCGTGTATGGATGTGAGAATTGGACTATAAAGAAAGCTGAGCGCCAAAGAGTTGATGCTTTTGAACTGTGGTGTTGGATAAGACTCTTGAGAGTCCTTTGGACTGCAAGGAGATCCAACCAGTCTATCCCTAAAGGAGATCAGTCCTGGGTGTTCATTGGAAGGACTGATGTTGAAGCTGAAACTCCAATACTTTGGCCACCTGATGAGAAGAGCTGACTCACTTGAAAAGACTTTGATGCTGGGAGGGATTGGGGGCAGGAGGAGAAGGGGACAACAGAGGATAAGATGGTTGGATGGCATCACCAACTCATTGGACATGAGTTTAGGTAAACTCCGGGAGTTGTTGATGGACAGGCAGGTCTGGCGTGCTGAGGTTCATGGGGTTGCAAAGAGTCAGACACGACTGAGCAACTGAACTGAGACTGACTTAATTTATTGCAGGTACTGTCCTTGGTATTGTTGGATGTTTACAGCATCCTTAGTCTATATACACTAGATCCTGGTAGCACCCCTCATTACTCACAGTCATGAAAATCAAAAATGTCTCCAGACATTGCCAAATGTTCCTGAAGGGAAAAATCTCCCCTGATTAAGAACCACTCTCCTGTTTGATAAGCAACTAGTAGAAACACTAACTAGACCAAAGCAAAGCAAAATGGCCTTAAGCCATAAATACCTGGATTCTGACATAATTCTATGGTCACTTATTTTATCACCACTTTATACCAAAGCATATGAAAAGGTTTAAGTAATACAATTATTTTGTTGCAGAAACATTTTTTTTTTTCTAATTCCTGGTTCTTGGGATATTCTTTAAGTCTTGCCTCTAAGAAAAATTTTAAGTAGCAGTGATTATACAATTTAAATCTAACTGGGAAGAAAAGGTCAGTGTCAAAGAAGACCAAAGATTATTAAATAAGTTAAGATTTGTTCTATCCATGAGAAGGCAGAATTCCTTTTATTTTTTTTTAAAGCCAATTGACTTTCATGGTTACTCAGCTCAATTAATTAAGGTCCTTATGACCTCATGTATATTTGTGACAGTTGTCAGTTTTTATAAACATATATGCATATATGCTTATACTTCCCATGCTTTACATCAACACATCATCATTAGAAGTTAGGCAATACCCTTCATATTCTATAGATTAGAAAACTTAGGCTTAGAAAGATCAATACTGCTATTAAATAGTGAAACTAATATTAAAATCTAGGTTTTCTAACTCAGTAACATGGGATCTCAATCTTATTGTTCTCCTCTAGGATATTTTATTAAATGCTGCTGTGATTTTCTACAAATATTAATTATACCTATTCAGTAAGTGAAAATATGAGTCAACTGGGTTTACTTCAGCTGTTTTCATGGCAAGAGCCAAGAAATAAATGACTTTACAATCTTCTTTTTAGGTATCACGATCTGCCTTAATTCATGAGTAGAAAATAATAAAGAAAAATTAGATCTTTTTTACTCTTGAGGCCATCCACCAGTTCATAGTCTATAAAAATGATGCTAAACTCTGTGAAATATTGTAGCACTGAAGTCATTATTATTAAATTCACAGATTCTAAGATTTCATTTGGCATTTCCCTGAGGTACTTACCCAAAGCTTCATTTTTGACTTCATGAGATCTGGCAGAGTTGTGGGCCACATAGATCATGACCATCCTCTTAAAATTCCGTGTCAAAGAATTGTGTCTACCATTGTGGAAGGATATTTCTTTAATAGGAAATGTCACTATTCCTTTGACAATCTCATGCTATATAAACATTAAGTAACACTTACAATCCAGTATGTACTGTACTATTTTCATGTTCTGGCACTGTATACATTTGTCTATGCTTTCAACTCAAAAGTTGAGCAATATTGCTTGCTGTAGTTTGGTGCCAGCATAGATTTAAGCCATCCAAACAAGACTGTGTATTTGAACTGACAGAGAGTAAATGATTTGCATCTGGCATAACTGATGGTGGTGTCAAAACCTTGGAAGATAATTTATTGGTAAACATATTCCTCTGGATACCTAGCCATACATGCCCTATTTCCTATCAAGGGATGGAGCCAGATCATTGCCAGAACAATGAAAAATATTTTATAGAGATAATTCAAGAGATTATTTTTCTGTTACAGAAAACAGGGATGGAGAAACATGGTAGTTTCCCTCACTGATGAAACAAGATAATTTTTCAACCTTCATTGCAGAAATTAAATTTCATGTGAAATGCCTTTCTGACAACTGTGGAGTTGATGAACTACTAAGAAAAATCACAAACAGCATGCTTAAAAAGTCTAATCTACAATTCCAATATGTAATTTGTGGAAAAAAAAAAAATTGAATCAAATCAGGACTAAAAAATGACAATGAAAGAATAGAGCTTTAAGGCCTTAAAACATATGCTTGAAATACACACACCTCTTGAGGGAAATAGCTGTAACTCTAGATACTGCGCTCAATTCATGATAAGCTTCCAAATCTAGCAATAGTTTTGTGTTAGTAGCCCTTTGGGATATACAAGCTCAATGGAACCATTTATTTTAATCTTTCTATTTCAGTTCTTAAGGAATTTACACATGTTCTCAATCTGATATTTGCAAATGGCATTTTCTTTAAATGATCATAGAACCAAATTGAATTAAACATTCCATTAAAGAATGAGTATATGACCTATATATAGGGAATCAATTTCAAAACAATTCAAATTAAATTTATCATTCTTACTTTTAAAATACATGCATCATAATTTAATGTTTCTTTGATCATGTAGTTGACCTTACAGGATCTTGTGGCTTAATTTTAAAAAAAAAAAAAGCAATTAAGCACCTCTTCTGGTTTAGGCTCTGTGCTAGGTAATAGACATGATTTAAAGATGATGAAAATATGCTTTCTTTCTCTACCTAGCTCATGGTCCAAACAGAACATATTAGAAATTTACTTTAAAGAGAATTATGATGGTTTAACATAATATTCAAATTGATAAGGGCAGAAATTCAGCCTGGGTCATTTCAAAGAATGCTTCACTGTTAAGGTGAAGATCAGATGATCATGATGGACTAAGCATTTGTATCCTTCCAAAATGTATATGTTGAACTTGAACATATGAAGATAGCCTATAATGTGACGTTATTTTCAAGGATCACATGTGTACGACTGGAGTCGATTGGTTATTATGATGAAATTATAAACAATGATGAGGTAACTTTCTAATGTGGTTATAACTAGAGATGGCATCTATAAGGACATAATTAAGGTTAAGTGGAGTTTCCCTGGTATCTCAGATGGTAAAGAATCTGACTGCAATGAGGGAGACCTGGGTTCAATCCCTGGGTTGGGAAGATCCCCTGGAGGAGGGCACAGCCATCCACTCCAGTATTCTTGCCTAGAGAATCCCCATGGACAGAGGAGCCTGGCAAGCTATAGTCCATGGGGTCACAAAGAGTAGGGTACAACTGAGCATACAAGGTTAAATGAGACCACAAGGCTGGGGCCCTGATTCTATAGGATTAGTGCCGCTTTAGGAAAAACACCAGAAATCATGTCTGTTTTTTTCCTTTCTCTCTTTGGCACACAAAGAAGAGATCCTACAAGGACATAGTGAGATGGTGGCTGCCTACAAGTCAAGAGAAGAGGCCTCTTATGAAACCAAACTTGCTGACACTTTCATCCTGACTTCTCAGCCTCCAGAAATATGGAAAAAATGATTTCCTTTGTTTACACCAACTAACCTGTGGGATTTTGTTACAGCAACCAGAGTGGACTAAAATATGTCACATGCAGTTTGAAGGATGAATCAGAATTTATCTCCACAGAGAGAATAACAAATGGAATTAGAAACCGGCAGGTGGGGAGAAGAAGCACGTGGAGAATGGAGAAAAGATAAAGAATGAACTAAGAATCAGGAGCAGGCTGAGCAGAAGAGCCCTGGGAAACAACACAGGGCCACATACATATCCTTAGAGGCAGAAAGTGTGGAACATCATATGTTTTTTTTTCTGAGTTAAGGCAGGCAGGGTTAAATAGATGAAGAAAATTATAAAGGTTTGGTATATTTGCCATGAAGAAAGAAAACGTAAACTGAACACAAATCAATGACAGTTAAATGGCATTATTAAGATAGGCTGAGGTCACAAACAGGTTAATAAGGACCAAGTAGATTCTGGTAGTGGCAGTGGTAGTGGTGGCATTTTTCATGTGGAACAAAAGTATAGAAAGCAGAAGATTGGACTGGTCAGGTACGGAAGACAGGGCAGGGCAGCTGTGGCAGAACCAGGAAGTGGGGTTGTTGACACAGCAGAAAGAGGACAGTTGTCTAACACAGTGACTTGGGGTAGTAGAGAAGAAAACGGAAGTAGAGAAAGGGAAAGTTTAGAGAGAGGTTGGAAAAAAATATGAAAGCAGGAATTTGGATAAAGGAGAAAATGAGAGATATCATTTTATAGAACTAAGAGTCACAGAGAAATTATGAATAAGAATTTAACTTGATTATGGCAGAGATTACTGAGCTCTTCATCACACCAGTTGCTTTTTCCTTTTGAGCATAATAGGGAAGAGCAAAATCTAACTCCGTGTTGGATCTGTCCCTTTCACCCTTACTTTTCATTGTTTCTATTACTGTAATCACTGAAAGGATGCTATCTATAGCTGTAAGCGAATATAATGGCCTGTCTTGAAGAACCTGTCTCTCTATCTGAATGTTAAAGTTGCTTTGTTCAGCTCACAGGGAGATATTCTGACCCTGCCCACCTGTGAATCGTTTCAGAAAAGAAGAAATTACCACATCCCCTCCCCAAACCTGGCCAAGCCAAGAGATATTTTGTAAGACTAACTGCCTTTTTATTTTACTTCCTCATCTCCTCCTCCTCTCTGTTCTATAAAAGAAACTGGCATCCAGACCCCATAAGATGGTACCCAAGGGCCCTAGCCCTCCTGCCATCTTCTCAGACTCCTGGCTTTCCAATTAAAATTGCCATTTCTTGCCTCAGTATCTCATCTCCTGATTATTGGCTTATTGTGTGGCAAGCAGACCAAGCTTGCATTCAGTAACGTGATTATGGTACACAGGCTAATTATTATCTGGCCAGTGTAGTATGGTAAAAAATTATATAAGCAACATCCAAGAATGGCACACCCCTGTGATTCTCATGTTCTTTGCCTGGTCATGGTGACCTTGAAAACCATACGTTGAAGACACAGTAGCACAAGCTGGAAGGAGCTTCAGAGCCACTTGAAGATTAGAAAACTTCTTTTGATCAATGTTTCTTTAATTAATACAGGAAGAAATACATATTTGATATAGTCAATGGATTTCACTTGCAATATCATAAGAATACTTTTCAATTTCCATAATAGAAATACTATAAGTTGATTTCACATGTACTCTAGTGATGCCATGACTAAACACAGCTCATCTGGGGATTGCTATCTATATGATGCTTTCCTATAGATCTTCAGGAGGTTTGAAAGAGGGTAACTCTAGGATGACTGTGAACTGTTTAACCAGGTATAATGACAAATAAATACTTATAGATTTTTACTGAGAATGCACACACATCTTCCTAAAACAGTCTCCACCATCCAGGCGTCCCTCCAGACCAGGATGGGAGCTAAATTGTGAGTGTAGAAATAGGGGCTGAATGAGAAAGAAGTTCTGAGGAGAGATTTATTTACTTCAGCTCACTACTAGCTGCTTCCAGGTAGCATTTCTCCCCTTTCTGTTCTCAGCATGCCTTTGAGTGACATAAACAAAGCCACTGTGTTAAAAACAAACAAACAAACAAAAACTGCAATAGTCTCACAACCATCCTTCCTTTCAGCCTCTTAAATGGTTTTCTAAGGGTATTTTACAGCTTGTTCTTCCAGATGAAAGGATAGAACTTTTTTTTTTTTTAAACAGCCTCTAAAGCTCCATCCTTTCTCTTTTTCACTTAGGAGACAAAGAATGCTTGTCAATGCTAATGGAGTGTCTTTGCATAAACAGAGGAGGAAGTGGTAAAAGGCCTTGTTTATTAACTTCAGAAGTGGTAAAAATAAGTTTTTACCTCTGCCTCTTCTCATCTTGCTAAACTCTGTATTATTCTCTTCCCAACTTTCCACATTCTCCTAAGGAAATGAGGGGGGTTGACCTTCAGCCAGAAGATTATTTGTGAACTTTGGGAGGAAGACAAATTCTGCTGAGTAGGGGCCAACAGGAGAAGGCAATGGCACCCCACTCCAGTACTCTTGCCTGGAGGATCCCATGGACGGAGGAGCCTGGTGGGCTGCAGTCCATGAGGTCGCTGAGTCGGACATGACTGAGCGACTTCACTTTGACTTTTCACTTTCATGTATTGGAGAAGGAAATAGCAACCCACTCCAGTGTTCTTGCCTGGAGAATCCCAGGGATGGCGGAGCCCGGTGGGCTGCCATCTGTGGGGTCGCACAGAGTCGGACACGACTGAAGCGACTTAGCAGCAGCAGCAGCAGGGGCCAACAGGCCAGAGCTGAAGATAGTGTGCTTTGAAAAGAACTGCGCTTTAGAGCCCCTCAGATCCAAGTTAGTCACCTAGATTTACTGTTTAAGAGCTGCTGCCTTAGACAAGCTAGTGTTCTTCCCTGAATTAACATTTGTCCTCTCTAGAGTGTGCAAAAATAATACCCCTGTCACTTATTTATTGTAAGAATTAAAGTTCAAAAACATAGTGTGTGGGGCCTAATAAGGAACTTACTGAAAAGAGAACAACTTTATTAGCTAATCAACAGATATTTAAGCACCCTAGTCTAGGTGACATCAGTTTCTTTAAGTTAGCAGGAAAGTGTTAGGGAAACAGAGTGATGGGATATGGACATTCTCTGTACTATCTTCATGACTTTTCAGTAAATCTAAATATAATCCCCTGTGCAGTGGCTCAATGGTAAAGAATCCAGCTGTCAGTGCAGGAGGCATGGGTTCATCCTTGGTCCAGGATATCCCACATGCCATGGTATAACAAAGCCCGTGCACCACAACTATTGAGCCTGTGCTCTAAAGGCTGGGAACAGCAACTACTGAAGGGCTCACGTTCTAGAGCCTGTGCTCTGCAACAACAGACGCCATCGCAATAATAAGTCTGCATACCACACTAAGAGTAGTCCCCTGCTCAGAACAAGAGAAAAACGCATGCAGCAACAAGGACCCAGCACAGCCAAAATATAAATAAATAAAATTAAATATATACCCTCCAACGCATAATAATATATTTGTTGTCCATGCAGTTTGCCAAAATAACTTATTGCTAAATGTGGAAACTGAAGTTAAAATTTTGCTAAGACTTAAGCACAATGCCTCACAGTCAGGCCCAGACAACCTGGAAACAACCTGTTTGGGTGATGGTAGGGGGATGTATGGGGGAAATCTCCAGAATTTACTACCGATCCATCATTCTTTTATCTGAAACTTTTCTGACCAGAGGACCAGATGTGTTTTGAATCTCAGAGTTTTTCAAATTTTAGAATGGAATTGCAAAGCATTCTCTATACAGTCTGGAGCAGCACATTGCAATTGACCATATTAGTGATTCTGCAGTGAAATTATGAGTATTCAGGTAAGTGAATTAAAGAAAATAAATAGCCTCACTTTAGATCAGGTCCGTATCTACTATCAAATGGGCATTTATTTCAGTTTTCAGAGCTTTCAGGACTTGGGTTTCTCAGATAACAATAATGGGTATATTTACTAAGAAAAATCCCTAACTTACCACTAGCCAACCTTTGCTTCTTTCCACACCCAGTGCCCCCAACACAATTTCTTATCAGGCAAGTGACTTTCACCTTGGCAGTAGCAAATAAATGTACTCTATTATGAATTTTTATAAAGGAAAACATGAAACATTGAAACAAAAATGGTTCTTTGTGCCATTATGACACTTTTGTGCCTTTTGTCTTTCTGGGATTAATTACCCATCTCCCTCCCTTGCATCTACTTTCTAGATGTGTCACAGATGTAGTCAAGCTTCTCTTGCTATAATGAAGAGGAAAAACAAACATACAAAAAAAGGTCACTATATTTTTCTGAAATTAGACTTTCATTGGAGATCATTTTATTTCCTTAACCATTAAAAAATAATGCTTCCTAGTCTTAATTTTTTCATTCTTTGATTTTTGATCTCTCAGTTAAAATTGGTGAGCCAAATGAATATTTCAATTTGAATAATTTTAAAATGTTTGATTCCTGCCTTCTTTATAGATAAAATTAATTTTGAAATAGCATTATTGAAACCAGGCATTCTTTCTAAACTAAGAATTCCAGATGTTTTTAGTTGCTGCCTATGACATTTCCACAATCAGAATAAATTGTGTTTCCAGAGTAATGTAATAGATAGAAGTGCTGAATAAATCTCGTGCAGTTGAGATGACAAAATTAACATGCTGATGACATTTTAATGTTTCAGTATAATCAAGGGGGCATGGATCATGCCTCCACCAGTTCTAATATAATTCTATTCTTTAATCTTTTTCCAAGACAAAATAAAATATAGATAGATTTCAGAAAGTATATAAGCAGAGTGTGCTTCAGTCTTCAGGCAAGCTGTTTAGGATGCATCTGAAATGCTATTTAGATACAGCTTTGCCAGTAGATATTTTACCATAGCAATTGAGTTATATATAAAAATCCTGGATTGAGGACAAATATTTTGTTGTTCTCTTTCTGAAGGTTGCTGTTGATGCTTCTGCTACAATTGCTGTTTTATAATTTGGCAGAAAATTTGCTGATTTAAACAGCAAAATCAATATATTGTTATTGGATCCAACAAAAAACTGCTATGCACCTAATCTCACAAAAATATGTAAACAAATAAACAAATTCATACATAAACTTCTTAGATTCAAAATAAGAAAAAACGAGAACTGGTAATTGTAAAAATATGAAAAATGCTTTTTTTCTAACAGTGTAATGCAAAAACTGTTCGTTGTGTTCAACTCTTTGTGTCCTCATGAAGTGCCAGGCTTCTCTGTCCATGAAATTCTCTAATATAGTAGCAAGAATACTGGAATGGGTAGCCATTCCTGTCTCCAGGGGATCTTCCTGACCCAGGGAGTGAACACAGGTCTCCTGCATTGCAGGCAGATTCTTTACCATCTGAATCACCAGGGAACTTAACTCTTAAAGTTCAGTTTATACCTGGAGGAAACAATAACCTGACTATGAAAGTGGGTTGAAGATCTGTGTTGAATGTTGAAAACTTGGACAGTTCTTGCCCAGTGGCATTGAAGAGGAGAAGAAAAGACAAGGAGAGGAAATGATGGTACTTCTTCCAGTACTTCTTTCCTCATCCTCTCCTGAAAAGGGTGGTGATGACAGGCTAAATGAGAACAATAAACAATGATGACCTTGCCCAGAATCAGGTGTAGATGGAAATGGATGACACAAGATTAGTGGTTATTTGGACACTCATTGTGTTCACCATAAAACAAAGAATGAAGAGTTATTGCTAAATAGTAGTTTTCAATCTAATACTTGATTGCAAATCTCTTTATTTTTCAGGCAAAATCTCACTCAGAGACATATTAAACTGATAAGAGAAGAATTGCCTGAGTGGAGCAGGGGCATAACGGTTGTCCTTGATGTGTTTTCCTAGAGGACAATATGACACTTGCCACTACAGATTCACCTGCAAGCATGGAGGAGGCACATTTCCCCCAGGATATTCATTCCAATGTATTTTTCTATTTCAGTCACTGCAACAAACTGATCTCTCTGAGACATTTATTGAAGAACATACAATTTTTTAGTACTTCCACTTTTCTTGCTTCTACCTCAATTCAGAGGACAACCAAAAAGCCACTTATGCCAGGCCTGTGATCAACCTGTTTTCCATGTGTTTTCTGTGTCAGAGTGGATTATTTCAGCTGTAACTAAAATAAATCCTACTCAGAGTGGTTTTAGTAATAAGGATATTGATTATTCCTGCCCTCACATTAGAGCATGTCCAAGCAGGACAGGTAGAATGGTTTATAGATGTCATCAGTAGACTTAATTATCCCATCTCTCTGGCTTATTATCCCATGACTACTTTTCCTTAGTGGTCCTAAAATGACTGACAAAAGTAATCGGGGCTTCTCTAGCTCAGTTAAAAATATTGCAATTGGGGCTTTTCTTCCTTTAGCAAGGAAGAAAAAAAGAAAGAGAAGGAGGACAGGACAAAGGAGGAGGAGACACAAGGGAGGGAGAGAGAGCAGAGAAAGAAAAAAAGGAGTAAGAAGAAGAAAAGAAGAGATGAAGGAGGAAAAGAAGGCAGGAAGAGAGGGAGGGAGGAAGGGAGAGAACCAGTCTCCAGTGATGGAATATAAATCTTACTTAGTCTCATTACCCCCATCTTAGAACAATTAACAACTGGCAAAGAAGACCTGAGTCGATTGGCTGAGGGAGAGGAAACGGGCATTTTGCGAGAATATTTGTGATTCTACCCTCTCTGAAGTCTGGCCCAAGTGAAGTCTGTTCCACAACCTAAATCTGGTGGTCTAATAGAATAATCCATGCTCAACCACCAAGATAAGTACTCAGGCTGCACACTAAAACTGATCAACAGCTCTGGCAGCAGAGACTGGGTTAATATGGCTCTTTTTTTTTTTTTCTGTCTCAGGGGGCTTCATGAAAGCTGATTAATCATCATTCAAAACAGTGTGCTTTAAACGTCACATACAGGGAATCCAAGTATGCAATGTACAATTGTATTCATTTCTCTCACTCTTTCTCTCTCTCTGTGTCTCTTTCCCCCGAGATACCTTGAAAGAATGAGTGCATTCATACTTTGAACTTCACAGTAATTGATTAATCATCATTCAAAATAGTGTGCTTTAAACGTCACATACAGGGAATCCAAGTATGCAATGTACAATTGTATTCATTTCTCTCACTCTTTCTCTCTCTCTGTGTCTCTTTCCCCCGAGATACCTTGAAAGAATGAGTGCATTCATACTTTGAACTTCACAGTAAAGAGCTGAAAAATTTCCAGAATGTATTGTTTTACACTAATAACTTAGCACCTATCTCAGGCATCTACAAAAGAACTCCAAGCTGCTAGCTGCTTTAGAAGATTGAGGGTTCTAAAAACTTGCCGTAAGCTAAGATCTGAGGTCCTTTGGTGGTCAAGTGATGTCTCCCTTTCAATTTTGCTTATTGAATTTGAAAACTCCATAGCTTTATCTGTTAGGGAAGCTGCTAAATAAGAGAACTGTTACAGAAATGGGTTAAAAGAAAATAATGAAAAAAATTAAAATAAAGATACATGTAAGCTAATTTTCAGTTCAGTTCAGTCGCTCAGTCGTGTCTGACTCTTTGCGACCCCATGAATCGCAGCATGCCAGGTCTCCCTGTCCATCACCATCTCCTGGAGTTCACATTTTCAGTTCAACACATTGACAAAAACTACATATATTTTTACTGAAAAAATGGGCTAGGGTCTGCTTTATAAGATTTTTAACCTCAGAATATTTCAAAATACTGTTGTAATCTAATTTCACTAAGAGAAAAGAAGTAATTCAAAGCAATTTGAGATTGTTTCCATAATAATGGTACGACTGTTCACCTTTTTTTTTTTTTTTTTTCATTAAAAAGTGAGTTATTAGTGCATTTCTGCGCTTAGGGTCAACTCGAGTAGAATTTGTGGTAGGGACAGAATTTCTTATGGTTATTGCAATTCTATAGGGCACTTTCAAACATACTCCCAAACTGTTTAACACTCCCACTGCATAAAACCGTATAAATCTCTGGTATTTCTCAAGCTTCTGTGTCCCATAAAATCAATTTATGTGTGTATGCTTTCTACTACCTGATAGTTTAGGGATTGATTATAAACAATTTTAAAATAATAATTTATAAAACCGGTAACATAAGGCCAAGGTAATACACGGCTCTTCTGATAAAATATAAGGCCTAATCAAGACAAAAATGCAGAGATTCCTGGATGGCTGTCCCACAATAATATTTTACAATAGACCTGTTAGAGATATTTTGGTAGGAGAGTGAAAAAATATTTCAAGACACATTCCTTAAATTATGCCACGTAAGCACTCGTCTACAGTGTCTACATATTAGTCTAGTTTACAAAATAAGATTTCAAGATTATTGCCTTCAATTCATTTGTAGATCTCTTATCCAGAAAGCATTTCGAATACTGGAGGGAGTATTCAATTGGGGGGTCTCTTTAGTCTCATACTGGATGCAAGATTTTGGCCAAAGTACTTGAAAATTTTAAGCTGTTTCCTTGTAAATGGAATTAATGATCCCAGGAAGGTCTTACTGTGTGAATTAAGCAAGACAATAAGTAGAAAATTCAAATAGAAATATGCCTAAAGGGACAAACAGGTAAGAGCATGTAAAGAAATTTGAGTTGTGGTTTCAGTCAGGAAAGAGATATTGGACACATACTGGGATATTCAGAGAAGGGTTTATGTGGTACCCAACCACAGTGATCTTTACCTCATAGTATTCTTGTGCTTGTGCAGTTAGCTCTCATACTGAGCAGATGTATTATTCACTGAATCTAACATGATACTGTAGAAATGGCAGTGTAACTTCTGAGACTAGGTCATGGGACACTGTGCCTTCCATCTTGCTTCTCTTGGATTATTCCCTCTTCCAGCTGCCATGGTGAGAGGATACTCGGACCAACTTATGGAGAGTTCCATGTGGCAAGGATCTGAGATCTCTTGACAACAACCAGCATAAATTTGCCAGCCATTTGAATGAGCCATTTTGGAAATAGAACTTCCAGATCTAGTCAGCCCTTTGGATGACTACAGTCCCTGCAAATACCATGATTGAAAGCTCGCAAGAGCCCCCGAACAAGGACTACTGGTCAAGAATTGTGGAGAGTCTAAGATTTTACCCTCATTACCAATTAACATATCAGCCTGCCTCATTTTCATGGATATTTGCAGTTGCAGAAGACTCAAGATTCCTGAGTCAGAAACAGAGCATTATTATTAAGAGCGGGAACAATAATCACAGTACTAGTATTATCTTTACTGGTTTGAATTTTAATTCCCATAAAGCAGTGTGAACAAGTCCAGGTGGTACTTGCATATAAGAGGACTGCATTACCTGGCAGGAATCTGAATTTAGGAAAAGACTATTTTATTGCCGGGCAGTAAGGATGTCTATTCTTTGCTTAAGTGATGAAGAATATTTGTCTTCCAAGGCAGGTCACTCTACAAATGTACTTAAAAAGAGAGCTCAGAGTAAACACAATCGTGACTTTCTCTCAATAAAACAGAAATATGAGGGAACCACAAAAAACTGTCTTTCAAATCTACCCAGCTAAACTACTCCTGAACCCAACCATAGAAACTGTGAAATAAAAACTTGTTTATTACTGTCCTAAGCTTAGAAATTTTGAGGTAACTTGTTACATGTTAAGAGATAAAAAATATAATTGGTTTACAGAAGAGATAAAACAATTGAAAATCAGTAATTATCAAGTAATAACTAACTGCTAAGTGCAAGCTGGAATCAAGATAATCCTTATGGCAGGAAGCAAAGAAGACTAAAGAGCCTCTTGATGAAAGTGAAAGAGGAGAGTGAAATAGCTGGCTTAAAATTCAACATTCAGAAAACTAAGATCATGGTATCTGGTCCCATCAGTTCATGGCAAATAGATGGGAAAACAATTGGAACAGTGATAGGCTTTATTTTGGGGGACTCCAAAATCACTGCAGATGGTAACTGCAGCCATGAAATTTTAAAATGCTTGTTCCTTGGAAGAAAAGTTATGACCAACCTAGACAGCATATTAAAAAGCAGAGACAGTGCCAACAAAGGTTTGTCTAGGCAAAGCAATGGTTTTT